>DWQX01002407.1:0-21920 GCA_018245475.1 Pharmacophagus antenor | reverse complement strand
CCAGCTTCGATAAAGCTGTAATGGTCACTGTGACTAGCAGCATCTACTTCTCCGAATCCAGCAGCAGCAGCAGCAGCTTCTCTTCGCTTCCTGCATAAATCAAGAATTGACTGCCTCCATGAGGCAGTACTTATCCCGCTTGTAACAAGATGATTCTGGGTTCGCTTACGGGCAAACATAAGTGGAATCTGAATGGTGACAGAGTTATTCGGAAGCCGCCTAAGTTAAATATCACCTATTATGAAAACCTGCCATTTTGACAGCGTTGCCGTGTTTCTGCAGTCATACATGTGAAAATTTGAATATTCATTGTGTGCAAGATCACCTATGGACTCATTATCACATAACATCAAGAGAAATTAACGTAATATATAAGCCCAATGCTAAAAAATAAGCAATGCTCTGTGATGTAAAGCCAATGCAGCAAAAGTTTTCCATATTGCCGAACTTTTTTTTTTTACTTGACTACTAGCTGGAGAACGAGAATGGGATAATTTTCATGAAATTGTAAATATTTTGGAGAATTTAACATGTAATTTAAGTTAAAATTATTAAAATAATTTAGCCACCGGATTAGTTATAGCTGTCATGTAACTTAGCATACGTATACTGGTTACCTATAGCATTAGTAAAAGTAAGTATACAGCACGATGAATCTGGTTCAGTAAACACGAATATAAGGAACAAATTTTAATATATTTTGCCTGCTCTGCACCGAGTTTATCGAGCTCTAACATCGCACACTCACAAACACACACTTGTGTAATTCACGGATATAACTTTCGAAAGTATTGCTCTATAATCCGCGCAAATTATATTTGTATGTAACGATATCGCGATACGTTTCAAATTACGTTAGTAACATACTCGTAGATAATTTTTATGACAATTATCTTATGCACGCATAATTGTTTCTTATACGGATTACGTGATGTCAATGTGACATGATATTAACACTAGGTTTACGGAAGTTTTTCCTTGGTTTCTTCTCAGGGCCATTGTAATTTAATACGTTGATTAATCTTTATGTTCATTAAAAAAAATATAAAGTTCACATATAGGATGAAAAAAGAAGTGAAAATTAGGGTACGTATGAGTATAGTAAATTTTTTTAAATAAATGTTGTTGCTGCATGATATCAATAGAATATCGTGTCCTGTAGACCTAGTGTTAATTAAATACTACATTTAAAGGTTGTTTTAAAGATCAGAGCATGCATTTTAATCTAAATCAATCTATGTACATTTTTTAATCTACTTATATTAAGCGCAAAAAAGTTTTTATACATTCTAATTTCTAATGTAATTAATTTTCGCATGTATATATTGAAAAAATACAAATACTAATTAAAATATCTTAAGAAAATATTCATGAACAATGAAAGGTTTTTAGTAAAGTTTATCCGTGAAAATTTAATTAAATCTCAACTGTCACTTAACTACTTAAAGATAATAAATGTAAATATGCTAAGAGCGCGCGGCGTCATTCAGCCCGTCGTGTCAACAGATCCGACGCAGAGGCCGAGTGGGCGAGGACACTTGTGCACAACACGCATGCAACATAATTCACATATTTTTCGCCATCAAATGCATTATTACCATATATTGAATTATTACATAAATGCTGAAAGCTTATAGGAGTCAAAGATATATTTTGTAAGAGACTTGAATAAATTCGCTTGCCATGTAATGCGGAAGTCCCGGGTTCGATGCCCGGGCCACAGGAATAGTGGAGTCTTGATGATGGTAGGATTTTTCAAAACCGCCTGGCTAGCTACCACTACCATTGTTGTGTTCCAGGAGTCATAAACAAGAAAGCCAATTTATACTAGGTGATCGTGCTTCACCATCTACGGTTTGATTGTTACTTAACATCATATGAAATCGAGACCGTGTTAACTCATAACCGATAAAAAAAATTATCACAAACATCACAATGAAACCCTGTTAAAATGTAACACAAAAATAGAGAAATCGAAATCGCAATCGAATCGACCAATAAAGATTATATTAAATAACTCAGAGGGACAGCAGTTTTACTTACTTAAATAATACCACTGTTAAGTATTTTTCCTCTTTTTATTATAAATTTTTTGTTCAATATTGATCATGACGCACTTAAAAAAAAGTTTTTGACAATCCAACTCCAATCCAGTTATTTAATATATATTTGCATACTACTTATGTAATTCTTGTCACACTACAATTTTGTGAATGACTCTGATCGAAACATTTTGGTTGTATCAGATATGGATAAGGTACATGTGGGTCGAGTTAGCCTTTAATTTCAGTAAATAAAATATTGATGGGAAATTTATCTCTTAATAACCGCTGCGCACGACTGTCCAATATTGTCATTGAGGCTAAGTCAACATCATCGGTAAGCGATGAGAAACGATGCCTTAAAGTAGCGGATTTCTCTGCTTTTATATCGACTCCTTAGCGGAGGACGACGCCATCATACTTAAATCACAGTCGTTAATACAAAAATATTGTTTGTTAAACAAATAATGAATGAATGCTTTATCTGAACTGTTTTTGGTTTCTCAATCGCACTTTAGTAAAATTACGTAGTTTTCATTATTTTATGTTATTTAAAATTTATACTATTTTAATCATGTGTTTTTGAACTATTAAGAATAAGGTTAAGATGTTCATTGCGTTATATAAAAATCCTACCTCTATATTAAGGAAATAGATATACTTCGAACGAACGTGTTAAAACGACGCGTTAACTGGAATTTAGAAATTTATAAAACGCCAAAGCATTAATATGTGCATCCAATAATGTGCTAACTAAACCTTGGCGAAACTAAATACTTTTAACGAAGTTAGTTGGTGAAAGATTGATAAATGCAAAGTGAAATGTACCTTAAAAATAGTAGAGGTAGACTTTATATCGCGTTTAAGTATTTTTTGCCGATTTGAATATGAACAGATGTCGTCCGATAATTTGTAGCGAAACGCGATACACATTTTTTGGTTAGCACAAATTTTATTTCTAAAACTAAAAAAATAGGTTCAAAGGATATTAATAAAGTCACCAGTTACTAGTGTCAAATTTGTTTTGGTATGAACCGGTATTGAAGAGAAATTTTTCAAATGTTGACAATAATTTGTTACCACTCACGAGACCTAAATTACGTATTTTAATTTGGTTTTAGTCATTATTTAGCGATAAACCACCACGGTAGAATTAAATTGAATCCATTCGTTCTTGCTTTTTAACATTGTTTTTATTGATGAAATTTTAGTGGACGCTATAGTTTTTATCCAATTTTAAAAGTTAAAAATTTCAATATAACAACATTTAATAATTAAAGATTTTACTGTTAACTAAACAAAATTGTCTTACCTGCAAAATTGTGTGGTCAATATTAATTAAACAAAATTACGATTTTGAAACGTAGTTCGCCGTTTTACTCATGTGAAGTAACGACAATCGAATGATTCGTTTAATATCGAAGCTTCTATTAACATAATTTAAAACATTGTATACAAACTATTCAATTTGTGATAGCGATTCATAACAAAACGAATGTCCTACGGACGTTTAGCACGCTTTCAAATTTATGTAAGTTCCTATGACGATATTTATCTGCCATAGGTCACATTACTCTAAAACGTCGTAAAGGCTCAATTACAATTCATAAATTACAATTTATATATCCAAATACCGATGGCGACCCTTAATTTTATATTTAATACCTTTTTATTAGTTAGCTTCCAATAAATTTAAAACTAAAAGAACTAAGAGTCGTGTATAAACGTTCGTCATAACGACGGTGGCAATAAAGTGTACAAATAAAATTCTCAGTCGTAAAGTGAGTGGCATGGGCAGTGAAATGAAAAGCTAGCCGAACGTCATCCCACTAGAGAAGCGACGCACTCCCGTCACCCGCGGTGCCGCGGTGCCGCGATAAACGTCATACAGGAATGAAAAAAAGAAGTGTTTTATTAAAAAACAAAATGACAGCCGATCGAAATGAATGAGACGAGAAAAAGAGAAACAAACACGGTCACAAATTGAAGTGAGAAATGCGTTGTCCCGGCGGACGCCCCCCGCGGTCGGTCCACTCGCGTTACGACACTGCGCATCTTGAGGTATCATTACAACGTTTGATTAATACACGAACGCCTATCATTCCATCGCGTCATACTTCACTCTGTGCAACAAACTCTGCTAAATGAGACACTCCTCGTATGAAGTGAGATTTATTTGCGTACAATACACGAAATTCTATTGCAGTATTGGTTACAGAATTTGTGCATGCCACTTACACAAGGAAATAATATAATTACCACACATGTTTCTATAAAAAAGGCGAAAATAATATTAATATAACAACTAAATACAGTTGTTATGAAAATATGTTATTTAGATATAAGTTTTGAATGATTACAAGGGGGTTTGATGAATGGGACAGTGTTTTCTTGACGAGATAACGTTTCCCTCTAAGCCTTAATAAACACTGATTTTTAGTTGGTGCGCTTCGGAGGTGGAGGTGACAACAGACTGGCTCGTAAACAACCAGATGCATGCCTTAAAAACAAACAAACATAACTCACGTGCGGAGTTCACAATATTCATAAGTCGACCGCCGAAGATGAGTTCCTAATTGAACGCCTGAGCGGCCTACATAAACTGGATATCAAATGAAAGCGAGATGTCAATGGTAGCAGTTATTTCATATTACTAATGACATTATAAAATTATTTTGTTTCAACCGTTGTTTAAATATAAGTTTTAACTCCAATAAATATAATGCGTTATAATACTATTTTAAACGTATATTAAAAATAACTAATCTTTCCATAACATACAATTTGAAAATTTCACAATTGTTTTACTTAAAAAATATTAAATCTTCTTTGACATGTATAAAGTTTTATTACAAAAACGCTTATTCTTGTCCACTGCGGTTGCAATTTACTTTATGCTTAATCCTTTCTTATATTTGCAACTTTAGAATTTTGCTCATTACGTTTAAGTATGTAGCATAAAAAGCATGGCCACAAATTAGTACGTCTTCTTAGTCTAGAGTACTAGCCCTATCATTACAACTCATCCGCCTGTCCACAAATACCTTTTCTTGTCTCGCTAATGACAACGCTCTAGCAATAATGTCGGGAAATCATGAATGTTCGATAAATACGTGGAATTATCCCGTTTGTACATCGAGCCAGTGGTTGCGCGTACCTTTCGTTGCTTATAACCACCGATTGTTTAAATTTTCTTACAACCAACGAATACATTTAAGAAAGTAAAATCGGATATCACATGTTTCGCCCGTATACCCTTATATTAATATTGCGGTGTACAATATTTATAAATATTATTGCTAAGAGACTGTGTATATTTTTAATTATGACAATTTTTTTTATTTTATCATAAATTTTTTATTAGGCCGACGAAACTCAGTTGACTCACTCTTATTTATTTCAATATCTTATTAAAGTCAATATTTCATACCTTTTCTAATATTAAATTTTATTGATAAAATGAAATACTTTTTTTCATTAGATTTTTGTGAAAATTGCGTATACATATGTAAGAAAAATTTACAATTTTAAAAGAGGTAACTATGCTCAATTAACAATTTATAATTTTCATAACAAGATGGTTACATTTAAAAATGGATTGTACAAATCGTAAAATTGATACAAATTTTGCTACTTGTAAATTTAATCTGTCATTTGACTGTAATATTTAACTCTGCAATACGAAACGCATAATGGTTCATAATTACAACGTAGCATGTAAACAGTTTTATAAATAGCTTTACAGGTGCTCAAGGCCTTTATTCAGGTAACGACCGCTGAAGCTCTACCGTCGCGATTACTCTGTGGCCTTATAAAAACTAAAGCAACGTTTCCGATCGCACGTAAATGATCAATTATAAGCAATAAAACCACTGAACATAACCGTGCGCAAACACTTTGTCGGCCACACGTTTAGTAATAACAACGGATATTGTAAAATTTTCCCAATATCGAACGCTAAATATAAAAAATATATTGCAAGTTATACTCAATTACACGTTTCGATATTGTCAGGCACTTTTTATTTCATTAAAAAATAATACTTGCCACAATTTGAAACGTAAGTTTTGGATTTAGAAGAGTCATATTTACTCTAATCATTTATAAACTGTCACAAAGTGACTTCATGTTAGTTGCTCATAAGACAAAAATTCGATTAGTGTGAACCCCACAGAATTTCAGGCAAAACTCAGATAGAGAACAACCATAATCACATAAATATTAATCATGTAGAGGATTGCAATTAAAATGTTAAAAATATATTTTTAAGTTATAAACGTCAATAATTTAAATGTGCTTCGAGAATTCAAAGTTAAAAGTTCGAGGCAGATCTTAATTATATTCTTGAACCAATTCGTAATTAGCTAAACAAAATTTAGTTTGAGGAACTATTGTAATTAACTTGAGAAAATAATAACAATTTTTAATTATAAACGACGCTATTTATCGGTTGTTATATTACATATTTATAAATTTTTACACAAATGCACCAAAAGTAAAACTAATGGTTACCCGAACAAATGAGCACCGGCCGCTTCCGCCAGCGGCCCCACTATACTCTCGTTTCGATTGCCCTTATTATGACATAAAAATAATTCATGAGATTCTCTTCCCGCAATGTATATTAACAGTCGTTAACCGTGTTTGAGTTAAACAGAACGCCGCTAGATGGGGTTTTTCTTTATAACGTTACTAAGCTTACAAGCAGACTGAATTTTTCAATATGTTATAAGCTAGTTAATATTTCAATCGATTACCTATAATCTATCGCAGGATGCAAACAATATTTCACAAAAGTAGTATTCAAAAAATATTTATATTGAAACCTTAGTTAAAAGAAAACTTGATGAGACATGTATGTGGGCTATTAAACCTCCACCTTACCTATACCATTATTTCAATTAATCTGGTTACGTTTATCATGTCCGTGATATAGTAATTTGATGACAGTAAAAAATTGCTACAAAACGTTTTATTTAAATAAATAATCTAACTTTTTATAATTTATTAAAAACTCATAAGATAATTTTATAGCAGATTTACAACAGTCTCTTTTATTTATCATGTAAGTTGATTTAGTTTTACCCTCTATGCCAATATCACAGGAACACATATTACATATTGCGGAAAATTTACTGATAATTTCAGCAAATTTTCCGAAACCTTTAAACTTGTAATCATCTTCAACGAAATGAATGGATTTATAATAAATGTTAAAGATTTACAATCGGGACACCTTTCAATTAAAATAAAAAAAAAAAAACTAAATCAAAAACGGTCAAATTGTTTGTGAGTTACTATGCGACACATAATGCACAAAGACACACGTTAAACCTTTTTTGAGTTATGGATTGAATAAACGGTTTACGTCATCATAAGCAAACGAATTATAAAATGTCTTTTAGGTTAGTGTTAATAAAATATTCAAATTGATTAAATTATAATAAGTAAACATTGAACATAGAGCGCCCGCAATGTACCGGTAATAGCAGACTCATAAGCGGATGCGGGGGCGGATTCCGAGCGGTAATTGGTGTAAGGTATACCGAGTGCAGCGCACCACGGGGGTCCGACGGGACCAAATAACTTATTTATTTATATTACGCTTCTAGACTTATTCACTACCAACGTATCACCTGTCTCTTTATTTGTTTTTATAATATTACCCACTGTTATAACGTTAACGATGTGAAAATATCAACGGCGATAATTAAAAATGCAAACGGCCTAAAGAGAGTACATTATCGTACATTAAGAAGCGCTCGCTCCGGCCATGAGACGCTTTCAATTTAATATCAATGAGCTTACATACTGTTGTAATCGTTTAAAAGAAGCGAATCGATACGATAATTAAATAACTATTGTTAATTTTATTATTAGTAATTTCCAACTTGATAATGTTCCATAAGAATCTATTTACTTTTAACATTTTGTTAATAACTTTCGTTCACCTATACTATATTTTACCTATACTTTATTAAAGGAAAATATAATATTATTTAAAATATATCGTCGAACATCTCTCGTACTAATATACTACAGTGAAATAATAAACTGCTGTGTATATAAGGTGGTAATTTACTAATAATTCAATAATAATAAACGGATCAAACAATATTGTATACTTAAAAAAAAGTAAGTATAATTTTAGAATTGTAAAAATATTTACTCTATTTAATATTTATTTTGTTCATTTGAACCAAGAATAGAACATCCATCAAAGAAACAAATATACCGGCATAAAAAAAAAACTTATATGAATAACAGTTTATCGTTTTAAGGAACGCAAATGATCTACATTTTTATATATTATTCTATAATCATGGAGCCTTAGATTAAAATTGAATAATAAACTCCGCCCTGTTGTTGTTTCAATGTGCCTAATTATTTTTGTGAACGGCCAAAACTTGTCATAAATCATCGAAACAGTTAGTCATTAGTAACCGACCGCAAATAAAACCAACAATTTCCATATTTCCATTAATTTAAATACATGTTACACCTGAAGTGAACTGTTTGTAAGTAATATTTTATTATAACGAATTATCAAACGAAACTTCTTCACAACATTTTTAATCTTCGCCAAAAATTTATTTAATTTGAAGTTTGTTTGTTTTTCTGTATACTCATTTAGTGTTTTTATTTGTAGTCATGTATTAATAATAATACTTAAAAAATAATTAATATCTTTATAATAAAGATAGAGGCCCGATCGAAATATTCTGTATACATATTTGGGGATCATAAACTGTGTTCTAATTTTACTTTCTAGAATCTTGCAAGGCACCAATTCTGAAAAATTTTGAACGAATTCAATGCGTTTAAATTTTCGATTTAAGGAAAGTGATATGTACGGTAACGCGGAAACTTGTGTAATGTTAATGAAGGCTGATATTCTTCCGTAATGAAAAGTATAACGACATATATTTTAAATGAACAAAACTTACGGTATTAGATTGCAGTTGCCGGTAATTCATATTAATATGTATTGATATTATAAAGCTGACAATATTGTTTTTCACTTGAACACGGTATAATCACTGTAACTGTCAGTGGTATTTGAAAAAAATTTTTGCATTTAATAGCTCAAGTATAAATTTATCTTTCCAAACGGTTTTTAAACGATGTTAGCAATGGTGTCAAAGTTACTTAATCTTCCCTTAGAAAAAAACAACTGAATTTGCGTATATTTTTAATACATTTTTTTCTCATCTAATTTAAAATAATTTGGTTAAAGAAGAACATAACATGAAGCTCATTGTTTAGTATCCTTTTTTAGTTGTAAAAAAAAATGGAAAGACAGAACTCTTTATTAGGTAATTGTGATAGTAAACTTACAAATGCCTAGAACAATCGCCGTTCGTCATCGTACAGCCTCTTATGAACAACAGCTGAGTTTCATATAACCAAACAATTAGAAAAATTACCCCAACTTATATCAATCATTTTGTATGGCCAGTCCTTTTAATATAATTAGTGCTATTAACATAGAACAAAGCAAGCTCAGCAACTATTTTTAAAACAGAAATTATGAGGTACATATTTAAAATGAAACTTGAAGCTAAACAAATGTCTGAATGTACCATTTGTTTTCAACGACCTACTATATTATAATTTCACTACTACTATAATTTTAAATAGATAAAAGTCTAATTAAATAACTTGATTGTCATTTCTGTTACCTGCAGAGATTTTTAATTCAATTTTATCAGCAGCAGGGGTTTATTACTTAATAATCGACCGTTATATAGAATAAATAAACTTACTTAAAAACTTTACCGCAAAATTTATATCTGTCATTACGCTTTATGTACCATTTTCAATTAAATTAGCCGTTAATCAATATCGGATCAATTTACAATATATAAGTTAATTTCTTATTTGAATCACTATTAATTTAAAAAAAAACAGAACCGAGGGGAGTCTGAAATGTAATGTAAGTATGATTAGCATTTAAATATTAACAGCATTTAGAGACATGTTATTTATATTTAAATGTTTGATGCACCATCGGTGACCACAGTTTTAACGTGTTTCTACATTTTCAATGTCCATTAATTCATATTTTCGATTAAAGTTCGAACACCTTACGTGTCTAGGTAGGATGGGTGGGCAGATTTAAAACAAACATTTTTTATCCCCTTATCGACATGATTAAAATATCTTCTTTTATTTTATCGAGTTAACAATAAAGTTTACAAGTTTATACAATTTAGACTTAAAATTCTCTTGGGAGTACTATTCATAACAATATAACAAAAGGTTCATCGGTAACTTTGTCTCATGTTATTTTTAGTCTTGAACTATAATATTTGAAAGCTACATAAAAATTCTAGTTTAATATTTAATAAACTTAACTATTTTGCTAAAACAAGGTGCTTTCATAAATTTGGTGCTATCAACTAACCCTGACTTAAAAACGCGTACAATGTCAAATATTTTATTTAATTAATAGTAAACGACGAACAGTGTCATATTAGTAAATCGATTCTTGTTATAATTGTTATAAGCGTGTTGTGTGTTACTTCGTATAATATTAAGAATAAATTTAAAATATGTTTTCGTGACGGTGTGATACTCTGAGCGAGAACATTCGCTCCGTTAGGAAATTACAGCGGTAATGAATGCGGTATTTATTTCGATATTATTCGTTTAGATTAGTCACTGGTTGATGATTAATTCGACGGTTTCACGTTGTTTTTGTTCGACAATTAGCGTGGCGCGCGTGCGGCGCTCTGACCGCTCGCGTGAACGCGTCGCCTTGTGCCGAACAAGTGGCTGACGTGAGTCGTGACGCCGGGACCTTGCCCAATTATTTATTGCTAATTAGACATTTTCTATGTTAATCGCGGTGCCTTTTTCGACACTTTATAGTGGAAAATTAGTAATATAAAACTGAACTAATTATAGTTTCTATTAAGTATCAACTATTCCAGGTTTTTTTTTTAATTTAAGACTTTTATGTAACGGTTACAGTTTTTAGAAAACTTCAAATAGATACAAAAATCGTTTAATGGTTCGTTATCGTTAAATGATTGAATTATGGTATTTTAAAATATATTATAAAAATGAGGTTATTTCTTAGATAACTAAGTATTCAAACAAATGTCACGAAAAATTGAAATGAATTATCTTAACTTTATAGTTAATAAGAAAATTAAGAGTTTTCAATCTTTAAAAGTAATTATCATTATCTGCACATACTGCGTTTAGATAACTGTAATTCGACCTATTGCTTGACGTAATCAATAAATCATAGGCGCCAATGATATCGCCAAACATAATCCTCATAATCCCATTTCGATAGTAAAATATGACAGCCAGTCTTACAAGGTACGGATTCAGTAAAGTGTTAAGAGTAAGTGCAGGTCGATGTAAAATAGTTGTTTAATGACATTTGCATGGTGGGCAACACCTGCGCGGAGGTGAGCAGCCGCGAGTGGCCGGCTGTCGTGTAGCGACATCTGCGACTAATTTGTTGGCAGCGACGCGTTCATTACTACCCCACGGCGTCCGAGGTGTCGCCGACACCGGCTATTTCACCCGTAATTCTATAAAATTGCCACACGCATAAGGAAATTGGTGCAAGAAGCGAGATGTCTCTTCTGTGCTCACGGCACGAAGTTTTATTGCGTCTCATTATTTAGCTCAAATGACTCATTAGCTTTTTTACCAGTTATTATAAAATTAAATATTTATGCTTCTTTTTATACCCCTACTCATGCTTTTCTGGACTCTTATAATCGCCCATTGCTGGACATTGGTCTGCCTCAAGAATCTCTACACACACCAGCAATTTCTTGCGACCTTCACCAGATCGTCAGTCCACGTAGTGGGAGGTCTGCCTACACTGAGTCTACCGGTACCACTCAAGGATTTTAGTAGTGTGCCTGCAGAGCAAGCCCGCGCACTTATATGCGAATCTCATTAAAAAAATATTAATACATGATATCATTTTTCCATTTCTTTATCCTAACAGTCATGTTAAAGCTTCGCTGCAATTATGATTTAAACATTTTAGTGCTCTATATTACTTAAATGGGGTGGTATGTTAGTTTTTCGGCCCTGTATGGGAGTACCGCCACTGCTTCGTAGTGTTCAGCTGCAAAAATTAGCCGACCCGTAGGGCAAGCCCGAGCACTTATGTACACATCTATATAAAAAATATTAAATTGATATGATTTTTATAATTATTTTATCTTTGTTTGTGTTTTCAATTTCTACTAACTCTGATTTATTAATTTTATTGCATAGCATTACATATATATGGCGCTTTCGGGCTTATATGAGTGTACCGCCACCGATTGTGAATAATTTCAATTTAAAAAGTATTAGGATAACACAGCGTATTTTGTAAAGATAATGTAATAAAAAAATCTATAAATTATTGTCGGTTCCCGTGGGTTTTTTTTTAAACAATGGAATACAAATTGTATTCTGATGTAAAAAAAATAAATACTACTGTAAAAGGCGTCATTTCATTGAGCTGACAAGGCAGTCATTCGTTTAATTACGCTATGATGCATATCTCAAACCGGTATGAACAATGATGAAAACAGTAGATCGATCGACAAGGATAACATCACGCCCACTGTAATAAGAAAATTTCACGAGTAATTATGATTGATACAAAATGATTTAACGACGTATAACTTTAATGATATGATTATAAAATAAATGATAATGACTAGGATGTCAACCAATACAAATGACGTTTTCGCATTTTTACGTTGACGAGTAAAATTATACTTGCAAATCACAAGTGAGGTACATAAATTTCTTTTGAAAAGCCAATCAATTTTTTAGATAATAAAGATTTCCGATTATTAACTGCCTTTTCCTACTATTACTCGTGACTGGGTTTAAATCAATAAATTATATTTTTCTTCTTTCTATAAGTTTTTAGTCACAGATACAAAAAAATACTGTGTTTTTGTAAGTATGCTGCGGCATCGTAACTATTCGGAAATAGTTTTTATATTTTTTTTAAATCAGTAGTTGATTCGATGCAGTCTCCTTGGCTATAATGCAAAAAAAAACCAATCATTTTCAATTTATATTTAATTAAATGTAGAATAAATTAATTAACTATAAGCTTTTACGGTAATTTCATCAAAGACTTATAACCACAATGTTATATAATTAATAATACCAAATAAGAAATAAAATTATTAATAATAATATTAAGTATGCCAGTGCAGTACCTGTCCATTCTTGTCCATCTCGTTGTTTGTGAGTTTGACCTTTTCGAAGGAAACGACTTGCTTGCGCAGCTGGTCGCCGGCGAAGGGCGAGTCGGGGTGCGGATAGAGGCGCGCAGGGGCCGGCGGGTCCGCCTTGCCGGCCACCAGCCAAGAGGAGCGGTGGTACGCGTAGCGGTAGCGCTTTCCATCCACTGGCACCACGTCCAACAGCACCGCATAGCGTGCCTCGGCGCGGCATCCCGCGAACGACACGCGCACCGTCGGGAACATGCGTCTGCACAATTATAGCATATAATAATATTTTAATATCTAATATATTTGAATCGTCGCATAATAGGTATGTTTTTGCAATATTCTGATAAGTATCGTCTCTATTAATGGCATTACGTGAAAACTGGACCTCAATTTTACTTGATGTTAAGTTACAATAAGGCCGAAGATAGCGAAACGTATTTGCCCATGATACTCTGTTTCTTATAATATGATTATTGAACCAAACCAAAGCTCTTGACGTCAAATTAACACATTTAAGGAGGTAGCTGGATAGATTCGAAAAAAACTATTTCACCATATAATAGACCTAATATGGTAACTTCAAAAAACCAAAAACTTGGAAAACGCACGAACCGGCTCTGAATTAGTACACGAAATAAGAAAACACCCAGCTTGATGACTTAAAACAGAAACTGCGTGCTGTTTATTGCAGAGCAATAACGTAGTAAAAGCTCTATAGTTGTTATAAAATATTACTACGTCTCTGAAAAAAAAGTTTGACCGCTTTGCGACAAAATGTTCAAGTAGTTTCGGCTTTCGTTTCTAAATATTCGAATGATCCAACAAACGACTCAACACACTAATGACCTCATAAGAACCGACCAAAAACTAAATTAGACATTAAGCTTATAACCTTCGAAAGTGTTTTACGAGACCGAAACATATGCTTGCAATAAAAAAATATGATTAATGCATCTCCAGTAGAAACCGTCGGAGATTCCGGACACGGACGGTGACTTGTATAATTACAGGGTGAATCGTGAACTAGGAAATCAAACAAATATGATGTATACGATTTTAATGCACCCCCTAAATGGGGCCGAAGCGCTTCCTGCCGGCCCGGTCGCGATAACATCACGCCGCCGCCATTTATAACTTCGCCTTCCTTAATTCATCTTTTTTTTGTACATTTTAAACGGCAGTTTCACAATTTTGATAACCAAACAGCTAATAGATAAGATAACGTCGAATAGCAATTTGTTCGTTAGCCATGTTACGAGCTTGGTTCGTCGCAACACAGTTATTCCTTTAATATTTTCAAACAAGTTAAATGATAAGTTAACATAGGCAGGCGCGTAACGATCGTTGGGGATTTATTACGGAATGCCTTTAGTAATAAAACGCGGGAGTGAAAGAAAGAAATATTGGCTTCCATAAAACACGGGCGCAGTGTCAACCTTCCCATAACAGCGGTATGATAATAATAAATACATGAGATCTATAAAATTCTCGGAGGTAGAGCGCGAGGGTCCAGCGACGATAAAGTTGGACCCAGAGTTAAGCACATACCATAAATAAATCGTATTAAGGTGTGTTTTGAATGTTCGGTGGGTATCGTGTGCGCGGGATCTCGTTTGCGGTAGACAATAAGCGGAGAAGAGCTCGCTTATGTCCACGCCGTAAGGGCTTTTGTTGCGCGACGCAAGCTTGCCGCCGGCGCCACCCAGCGCGGGCGCGTAATGAGCCGCATCTGTCAAGGACGACAGTCGATCAACCACCGATCCCATCACCAGGTCCTCGCAGACGACTCATAAGAATTGCTTAAATTTCAGTAACAGAATTGCTGCGCAGCAATCTCTTGGTCTGCTTCGTACGGTAGTCGACATCTTTAAAAATTACTTAACTTGTAGAAAATAAAATTAAAGAATTAAAAAAACAGATTTCGTATTAAGTAAACTTCACGCTAAGACGTGTAACAACTTGAAAGTTTTTATTTTTATTCTGCAAAATGTAGATATAATATTTCCCGCAACTTACATCATGTACACCTGCCAGTGGTGTTATTAATGAACCTTAGATGTGTTGATTGGTTAAAACCGGAGCTGTGCTAACCACAGTGCACCGCGTAAAAGCTTTGTATTATAAAATTTTATCAAGTAATACGGCGTATCGAATTAACCTAAATGATATTTAAAAAAATGAACCAAATTTATGCATAAAACCACTTTGTTTCAGATATAGCTTAATTTTTACCGTGAATTTAAAACGAAGTGATAAAATAATAAGGTACTTGAGATTATTTGACGCGGTTAGTTATATTACAATACATATTAAAATTCAACGAAAATCATAAAATGTATCACATTCATAATTATAAACTACCGCAACTGCCTTAATCAGTTAAGAAGTTCGATTATCAAATTTAATGCGACATAAAAACATTATTTTTAACACCGGCGTAAACGTCGAACAATTTACTTGTTAGTATATATCTATAATATTAAATAAACATTTTAAAACGGCTGTTGATTGTTCTCGACTCGGAGTCTCGCTAAAGAATTAGCACCATTAATTTCAGTGAATAATTAAACGGGCCTTTGCCGACACAAAGGTAACAATTCTATATTAATGCGGCATTTCACGAGTAATAAAGTCGGCAGAATTATCCGAGACCGGTTGGATGCATTTGCATAATTCATTAATATAAGTCGGTTTGCGATGCTCTCGATAAGTTTAATAAATACACAGTGAATGTTATCTACCTATCAGCGCAAGCACTCGCCAAATATTCCGATATAAAATCACCTCTTTCACAATAAATACCTTAATAACTATCAATTAGTTTTTGAATCGCTTTAATTATTTTCAAATTCTTTAGCAGCAGTTTAAAACCAAATTCAGGATCAAATGGAACAAAAAAAAATCAAAAAAGGTGCTTTGTTAAATAGTTTTATTTATTATTGTAAAATGTAGGAGTTGAGAAAAGGATCGTTACAAATCAAGTCATTATGAGTCGTGGAAAAACGACTACTGCGTTATTTTAGTTTGAAGAAAGCAGTAATTATAATAACTACAACAATTTTTTTCCGGTAAACGCAAATAACTAAGTAAATTACAAGAATAATAACAATACTTTCGTGTGTAATTCCTTACAATATATTAAACAATCCATAATATACTACGTAAATAAAACAATACGGTTTTGTATCGTTTCTTCCTTTATTGTCAGGAATGTGTGGACGTGTAAGTTGAAAATCGCAACTGTTAATATCCAATAGGCGTGTAAATGAAACATATAAAATAGACGGACAATAACCACACAAAGAGAAGGTAGTCTCATATTTAGTAATTAATTAATACTGCCATTCAAAAACAAATAGAATTTGCAGGTTATACTTAAGTATAACCTGAATGTTAATCTACCTATTTTAATAGCATACAATATTTTTTTTCGACAAAGTGCATATTCTGGGCCTTAATTGACACATGATATTATGTAAGAATGAGGCCCTTGGTAGTGAAGTGCATTCGCCCAAAATACTCCGGCTCTCACAAATATGACTGCCGGCACACAACAATGCTGTCATGGCGGCAAATTATCATTGAAGGTGGTAGCTAGCTAGGCCGGTTCGAAAAAACTTTACCACCAACCAGACTTCTTTAATCATGTGGACAGAATTTGAAACCTAAAACGTTACAAAGCATGCGCTAAACCATTGCGCCACGGAGAAAAGTAAAGGTAGAACTTTGATAACAACCTTATGCGTAAATTAAAATAGAAATAAGAACTGTAACATAAATATATTTGGGATTAATTACAAAATATACCGTTATAGAGTCAATTAAATTTTACTGTTTTTAACCATATATTTCTTTTCATCAATTATGATATTCATAATGTTCAAATACATCAAAAGTAATTTGTGTTAAAATTTTGGCTTTACGTTATGTAGCTATTGCAAGCAATTTGTTAAATTCGTAATTGTACTATTATAATTAACACTAGGTTTACGAACACTTTTTCATAGTTTCCTTTGCGAGACTGTAGTAATTTCATACATCAATTCCTATATTAATTTTTTTTTTAAAAGAAATATAAAGCAAAGTCGACTACTTTGCTTTATATTTCTTTTTTAAGGAATAAAAAAAACTGGAAATTCGGACGAGTATAAGTATAGTGAAATTTTTAATAAACGTTGTTGAGTCAAAATGACGCGTCCGTAAATCTAATGTTATAGAAATAAAAGGTATCAGCTATAAAAAATACTCTAAATAAAAAATAAAGTGAACTTAAAAGTGAAGAAAATATAACGACCGAATATCAAAAGGGATATAAAGATAGAATAACCACACCTATATTTATTGTCTATTATAAATTAAACTATAATAACGACATTAAAAATATAGCCCGTTTCCATGAAATGTCAGCCAGCGGACAAAGAGTTTGCATGCGAGACATCCAATGCCGCCATGTTTAGTGGCTCATGATTAAAATTAACAAAACCCCTAAATTTGGTCTTATTACCTTAATGACATGAAAAAGTTATATTACTATTTATTCATAACAGAAATAAAATCTTTTGAATTTGTCGATATGATATTAGTAGAGTAAACAAAACTGGTCCAATGTAAAAAAAAATCAATTATTGATCAATGTCTCTAAGATACTCTGCTATCATAAAAATTTATGAACTATTTAAAAAATGACGACGTAGAGAAATGTTTTTGTTGGTGTTTTATTTTAGTATACATATTATTAGAATAACATTTTTAAATACTTATTATGTGATATTCCTAATTCTTAAATTTGTGGTCATATACGTTATTACTTAAATCAAGTATGCCAATCTGTATGGTACCAGCACTGTCAATACTTATTGTACTTAAAAATTCAATACGATAACAGACTTATAGCTCTAAATTGATGATAAAAATGAAACACGATGTAAGTTGTTATTATATGAACATAAAATACATTTTTACCAAGACAACGGTCGAGTCAAAAATTCGAGATTAAAAAGATTTTTAGACTAAGATACGTGCTAATGAAATGACATATAATGTTACTTCCATATATATGTGATGTATGGCTACAAGGATGTATTTGGTTAAAACGACTCATGTGATGGTATTTAAATCCGCGTGTCGGATGCATCGTCAGCGACCTGTCCGCGCGTCTAGTTACGTCGGCACGCGGCTGCCTCAGGCTAATCCCGCTATTAGAGACACGGAACCGGGAGCCGTGTTAGTTGTTAGCTTAAACCCGGACCGTGCGAGATGCCATTAACGGTGCATAGATATCGCGTTACAGGCAATAGTAGTCTGATACTGTGCCAATTTAACTGAAAACTGCTTGGTGGATTTGTTTTCGAAATACCATGATGTTGATACGGACATAATATTTCAATAGTTTTAGTTATTAAATACAGACAGTGTTATGAAATCTATTCTATAATCATTTTAATTTTAAAAGACTTAAATAGTTCATTTACATTAAAATTGTTACACATATATATATATACACGAAATTGTACAAAACACGTCTTCGACGTTATATATGTGTATAAAATATTACAACGTCTACATTCCTAACTTAGTGCAATATTTAAGATTCGTCATAATGATTACATCAGGTCCTTATATTCATTTAATTCATAAAATGTAATACTAAATAAATATTTATGTATCAGTTATCAGTTTTTTAGTATCCTTTTCGTGAAATTAAATCGGGCGGAGAACCTGGTATGTGAACTGTCATCTGTCAGAACGTCATTTTAATTCCCGCGTAAAATTATACAAATTGACAATTGATATGTTTTGTCTTCTCCTGGGTAATCGTGCGAAATAAACCCTTATTTTTAGTTGTTAAGAACATAGATGACATCTTTAGCACATTATATTTTATTTTATTAGAAACGAATTCAATTTACAGGTCATTTACAATATATTTTTTTATTATATTATATTACAGTAACAAAAATTAAATTGATTAATTGTAATGGTATTTGAATAAATCGCAATTAATTCAATTGCACGATGAGATATGAAGAACGCAAAAGTTGTGCTTATTACATGAATGTTCAGCTTAGATGGAAATTTAATGTTTTAAATAAATTTATTTCAAAATATCACCAACTAGTACATTAGAAGCCAGTGACTGTTTTTCATCAATATGAGATTAAGAAGCAAACTTGCAATTAATTATGAAAATTATAGTGTACGTAGATATCGGTGATCCTTTACAAGAATAAAGTAATAACGGTTCTTCTGTTCTTATTTAATACAAAAACAATAAAAAATCTCGTCATCTCATAATGAAATTTGAACACATTGCTATTGACCTTAAACAATTTCCACAAAATACGAGAGGTAAATGCATCGACAAATATATGTTTTATGATGTCGTTACAAATGAAAAATAAAGGAGACATAAATATCGAGAAAAGTGACGTTTTGTTAACGAGCTCAACGCAATGTGCGTAAAGTAGCCGCACCGCGGGGCGCCTCACTACGCCCCGGCGCATTGATAATTAATAATATTCCTAAGTTTTTACTTCAAGATCGAAGCTATGTGTGAACTATTTGATTACTACTACACTTTCTTACAAACATCGCTTAAGGAAGTTTACTCCGTACATAAGTATACAATCCTATCACTTTTCCTTTACATGCATTGATTTTTGTAAAAGATTAGAGTGGAAAATCAATGTACAATATATGCATACTAAGTTAACTTCAAAATTATTATCATTCTTACTTTCCGATTCCAAGTAGTTAATAATATACGAAAGTGTTTATTACTTAAATATTAAATACATATCAAATGACATAATAATTTATTAATGTGTATAATCCAGTTAATGAGTATGGATAATAGAAAATGTATTTTTATTAAGATTTTTATGTTCGTTGTAAATTAAAAGTAGCTATTGAAAAAAACTATGATGAGAAAAGAATTTAGTAAGTCTATTTTCAATAAACAATAAATATTTTCAAAAAATAATAAATATTGTTTAATTACTATCTATTTTACAATCAGGTTCTCAACTATTTAAAAGAGTAGAATTATTTTTAAATAAATAGTTATAACAGTCGTCTCTGTACAGACACAGAAAATCTTATATGTACATTTTATAAATTTATCTATTTTTCTCTATGTTTTATTATTTATTGTACAACCTAACGTAATTTAAACTTAATAATATTAACATTGTTCAAGGCACCTTAGTTAAATCGAAAAAAAAAACGCGTTTTCCCATGTTTCTCTGTTAGTGGACATTCAACGATTACAAAAACATCATAAATTCAAGTAATACATTGACGTTTTAACAGCATTCTATACAAGTCGATAAATTGTAATAAAATATTACGGGCAGAAAAACACTTATTTCCATCTCGCTTGTTAAACATTTAAAAAATGCAACCGTAATTTGTTATAATGGACGGTACATTAGCCGTAGTAAAATTTAAAAGCATAGTTTTAGTATTCAATGTATCACATGCCTTACACTTGCATACAATTTCTTTATATTAATATTCGGATAAAATCTGTAATGTTAATGCCGAAATTTATTTATAAAGGAAAGACTAACAATGGAGCAGTATGCATAAAATTTTACATAATGGTCAAAAAGTTTGTTATTAATATTTTTTTAAATGATTTCTCGATAAAGGTAGCGTTTGAAAAAAAATCAACATCAAGAGCAGGAAACTCGGCAATGCCGATTTTGTAACTATAACTCCGGTAGAAAATTTTTGATTTGTTCGGTTTACAATTGTAGTTCGATTTTTCGTTGTAATAGTATCAATAAATTAATATTCGTCTACGAATGCGTTTGTGCAGTTTGTTTTATATATTGAAATCGTAAAATAATGTTATTGCTTTTAATATACATCTGAAGCGTCAGCAACACTAAGGGATAAAGCTAATTAACGTCAAGGAGCTATTATAAAGCAGTTAACATTAACAAGGTGCTCTTTAATTGTTTATAGTCGCCCGACTGAGGTCGGTTTATATCGCTTCCGGTGCAGGCCCCGCGCTCGCCATAAACCTTAACCCGTACCCGACTATTGTTAATAAGTAACATTCGCCGCTATAAATCATACAGGTTACCTTTGAATCTGACGGCGTAACTTTGAACAAATCAGATAGCAGCGCAATAAAATGCGAACAGCACATTCCTGTACCTAGTACTAGAGTCGTTAAAAAGTTAAGCGCTATCGGAATATTACGTAACGGATTTTTTTAATTCAATCGTATACAAGCCCTCTGACAGCTTTTATTTAAATCGACTGTGGTTGTTACACAGCTACAATAATGGTGTAATTTATTAAATATTATACATTTATACCGTATTGTAGCGTAATAAGTTAAATTGTATTTTATAAACATGTATAGGTATCTACGTAGGTTACATATTACGTCAGTAATTTCTATTTTATTATATTATAAGTCAACCAGTCGAGTTAGATGTTTACAATACGATTTCATTCAGCGTAGAATAAAGCAACCGATAAGACTGGGATGGTGCTTAAGACGTTTATTACACTACATTAGATTTATCGCCTAAAGATTTAAAGTTAATCAAGAACTTGTAATTTACATAACGTCAAACGATATTCACATCTTAGATATCCACGTACATATCTAGCACATTATAAATATATATATATATATATA
>DWQX01002406.1:0-21926 GCA_018245475.1 Pharmacophagus antenor | reverse complement strand
TATATATATATATATATATAGATCAATAAAAGAGATTTTCTGTAATTACACCTCTAAAGGGAAAAAGGAAGTTCAAACTTGAATATAAAAATTTATTCTTTGATTCGAAAATTGATTCAACAGAAAATTTGTCAAGTCCAGAAGCGATCACGTGATGGATTATTATATAGCGTAATGCTAACTACTTAAAGTACAAAATTTAAAGTAATAATAGCGTTACTGCAGTTCTTTAAAATGCAACAGTTTACCTTCCAGTCGTTTCATTAAAGATACAGGACATTTAAGTATAGAGCTAAATCGAAATGCAAATAAAATCTCATTAACCCATGCGGCTGTACATGGCTTTACACTTACGAGATATTGTTACTGAAATTTAGACCTATTAATACCGTCATGCTTTTAGAATTTAACGAAATCTTACAATGCATTTAGCAAAAATATCGAGAGGCACTACTTTAACAATAGTTGTCGATTTTATTTATTGCCAACGTACTTACATCGACTAAAATGAGCAGAGCCTTATTATGTGTGTTTGAGAAAAAAAAAATGAGAAATAAATATTTTTATGGCTTATGACCTTTGTTGATAGAATAAAATGTTCTTGTATCGGGAAGCGACCCACATATACATGACCAATCAAACGTCAAATTGATACCAGAAGATATATTACACGATCGAGTTATTTATACGAAGTTTACATTAATACCGATAAGTAAAGAAATAGCTGACATTTACGATGCCCTGGATTTTTAATTTTATGTTTATCAGCAACCAAGCGCGAGCAATACAATATGCATTTTGATTTCTTTAATAACCTATATACTTATTGCATCATATTAGCAAATATGAAATGGAATCTCTATAATACTGTAACAGTTATTTAACAGATAAAAATTATCATCCACCTTATTTAAAATAATACAAGCCAATTTTTTAAGACAATAAACACTTAGGTTAATAAACTTTGAAGAAAATTGTGCTATTCCGGCTTAAGGTACGAGATATCGATATTAAAAAAAAAACGATTTTATCCGTTAACTACGATCCGCGACAAATCTCCACATTCGTTTTAATAATCGCGTGTTAGATTATTGATTGAAATGAAATAGATATTGCTATTGTACCTCTTTTTTATTTTTAATTGTCTCTTTTTTTTCAATTATAACAAATGATTATTGAAAATATTCATATGAATGTCGATATACCAATGTACCGTTTCCATTTGCTACTCATAAAATCACACATAGTAATAGTAATAGTAACATAAAGTAATAGAAATTCTTTTATTCAGCGTATCAATTAATATAAAATCTTTATTTTGATAACAACACGTTTGAGTGTTATATTACAGTACTTATTATAAATACGTACATCGTCCGTTAGATTCATTATTTCTATTAATAACTTACAATAATTCTGCTTAAGTCCTAAACCACTAAGATAAATCATTACAACGTCAACAGATAAAAGTAGATCTCTCTTTTATTTGAGTAAGGGGAAATTTACTTAGATTTTCAGTACATCATTTCAATTTTGATAGGCCTCATATCGCAGATGTTTTTTTACTCCGACTATCGGACAACATAATTTTCATCATGATTAATAACAGATAGTGAATGCATTCACATTATAATCTCCTTATAATGCCTTTCCACTAGTTACTCAATGTAAAATCCAGGATATTTGTTTTAAAGCTTTGTATTATAATCCAAGGTTAAGTAAATCATGGGATCAATATTAGTACTTTGTTTAAGAAGTCTTACATTGTTCGCCATATTTGTAAAATATCGTATTGCGTTTCTAAATTTGCCACCATGTAGGTTGCTGGCAACTGGCAAAGCGATTTAAAAATAGAAACTAGTTTATGTAAGTCTGTTCAAAAGTTCATAACAAACTAACCTCCGACTAAACCAACAATAAATCTGGAACTAACAGCTAAACAGTATGTCAAAGACACAAGTGAAATTTGTTGTAAATCTAATTAAAATATCTATATAATAAAGTCTGTCGTTATAATGTCAACTGTCATTATAATAAAGAGCATACTGAGCTTTTACCACACTTCCATTGTAACAAACTATCATAGTCGTATGTTATTAGATTGTAAGTTTACAAGATTTACTTTGACTATTCTAGTAGCTAATATAGTCGTATATGATACATCAATACATTTATGTGATATATGAAGCCAAAACTTACGTACATAACTTAACAGAAAAATTGCATTTTAAATTTTAATTTGCATGTTCTATCTATTTTATTAACCATTAAAGAAGGTACCCACTCGATCTCTTCTCAATTCGTCACATATTTTTTCATGCTTTAAGTATTTTTTATTAAGTTTGTTTAAACTAAAACATATATTGATTATAATATATTTTTTTAATAGATTACTCCAAGATTAGTATTTTAATATTGAAAATAAAATTCAATAACCAACCAACCGTTCTTTTGTGAAATGAAATTGATAAAAACCATATTCATTACAGTTGAGAAATTCGTACTGAAGTTCAAGTGGCCAGTTAACTCTATTTTAATAATTTAGGCGTCAACATATCTAGTTGCCGGGAAACTTAGATAAGAATGTGATAGATACGCGTTGCGGATTTGCCCGGGTCATCATTTCGGTCTCGACATAGATATATAGTTTACATTATAATATTATCGATGTATAGTTTACATTATAAAAACATTTATATCTGCCTACCGTACATGCTACCGTACAAATAATTCTATATTTTTTACTATAAATTTTAAATTTATATCCTTTTCACATGACCTATAATCTTTATTTCTACTCAATTACAATGAAATTCAACATGTTTTTCTTTTTATTTAAATGCTCAGTCAAGAAACAGAAGTCATCATCTTAATACATATATTAACAGTCTTTGAATATTTAGTTAATTAAACATAGCCAATTTTAAATATATTGCCAATAAAAGAAAGTCCCAAAAAAAAGATGGCATTAGGTTAAGAGTTAAGAAACTAGAAGATTTGCATGTATAATAATAGTCAATCACATTCTTTGTCTATTTCTGATAGTAGTTTTATTATTTTATATTAAGTGAACATATAGTCATTATATATAACCTTTTATATACAATGACTATATGAGTAATTATATATAACCTATACTCTGAAATGATTGGACTGCATTGATCAAGTTTTTCTTACCGCCAGATAATGGTCGTAAAACCGCCATAATTGATGCCCCACATTTAGTATTTACTCTAGTTACATTTGCAACATACTCGTTAAATTCAATTTTTTTTTAATTTCGATCTTATGATGTAATAGACAAAAGAGCCGAAATGACCAAAATTTATTTTTAACTGATCGGTACAAGTCAATAATACGCGAATCCAAAATCTTTATGATAAACTTAAAAATATAGGACACACCATAACCGTAGTATATCTACATTTTCTTATCGGCTGACATAATCATACAGTTTTAAAGAGCAGCTGAATATATTTATCGGCGTTTGGTCTCTGTTACTAGAGATTGTCGCTATCGTTAGTCAGATACATTTACATATACACATTACACTTATTTATTTTCACCACCAATGCCGTACTGTCTTAGATCTTTACTTTTAGCTAAAACTAATAGACTAACTATACATCTATTATTATTTTATGGTTCAATGCAACAAGCAAAATAGAGCAAAAATTTTATAACAGTGCCCATATATTTGGGAACAGCTGTATTACATACAACCTGATGATAATCCTGAACGTTTCATATAAAAAAAAACAAACTTTTACACGTATTAACTTTTTACAATGAACTGTACAAATTGGATTTAATTTTAACAGACGTCCGAGTTACCAATACAAATATACGAATGCTATTCATATATACACTACAGAGAATAATTTCACGACCCTAACACAAAATATCAAATTTACAGATTCGCGGAATCACAACGCACAATATTGATTCACAAATTCCATTGCTCCTCCGTATCCTTTATACTATGCCGAGTCATTTAATTAATGTTGCAATAATAAAATGGTTTTCTAAACAGGACATTGCAGAATCAACCCATACTTGTCTGATTTTCAAAAATAATTGACGTTGTGTGCGAGACCGCTTTCAATTACAGCCAATTAGCTGTCCCTCGTGAACTAAGCTCGCTAAGTTATCATGAACTCACTAAAGCGAGAAATCTCATTATATACATCAATTGTAAATGGTTAACGTATCTGCGTAAGTTTTGGGGAAGTCTAAAACAAAAAACAATAATTGTTTTATCAATTGTTCAAAAATTCTCATAAGTTAAAAGTCGAAACCACGATAAATCCTAAGAGGTGCAAAAGCTCGGGGCAGTATATATGTATGTAATATGTAATAGGTACGTAAGTATAATGCAATCGGTTAGCCAATGAGATAAATATATACGAACAATTGTAGCTAATTTTACTGTTAACCAAGAAGTACCTCGTGGAAATAATTTTGATCGTTGACTAACATGTATTAAACAATCAACAACAATTCTAAACTACAATTTTTCAAGAAACATTTATACATATTTTATTCAATATATTAA
The DNA here is from genome assembly GCA_018245475.1 of Pharmacophagus antenor. Taxonomy (NCBI): domain Eukaryota; kingdom Metazoa; phylum Arthropoda; class Insecta; order Lepidoptera; family Papilionidae; genus Pharmacophagus; species Pharmacophagus antenor. Next base: position 17,371 of record DWQX01002406.1, on the reverse strand, counting down.
AATAAAAAAAAAGTTTGTAGACGTAAATACGCATTCATTTAGCGGTGTGAAATATGAAAAGCTGTTACAAGAAAGCAATCTGCCGGAAGTTCTCAAATGTTTACAGTATAATCCCGCACTTCTCACCGCTCTGTGAGCTATACAGCGGCTACTCCCATAGCCTGCGCCCATGTAATTGATAAGGCACGCGCATTTGTTACTACTCATCAAATTAACCCGTTAAGCAACTTTATAAGCAATAGCAAACACCTGTACTCGTTTTCATCTAATGTTTTTTGACAATGGGGCAATAGGTGGTGAGGCGAGAACGGATCCAATCTCCACTACTCAAGTGGCCCGAAAACAAACCAGAGACTTGCATGTTACAAGGCAAACAGTAAACTACTACACCGCACAGGCAGTTAACTTCTGTATTAAACCGATTTCAAATTGACATTTATTCAAGTTAATTATTTGAAATAGTAATATGGAAAGAGATTCGGTGAACTATGTAATAATTCATTCACTTCAATTGGCAGTCATTTTATAAGCCGTAAACAAAAAAAAAGATATTTTCAAATTTTAGTTTGAGGTTATAATTTTCGACCATAGTTCGAATAAGAAGACTTTGAGGTGTTTATATTATAATCTCGTATCTAATGTCTTTAATTCTGATTAAATTATAGAGTGCTTAATTTTATATTGAAATTTTTAGTTGATTTGAATTGTATGTCGCATATAAACTAACATTTCTAAAATGAAATCTAATTTAAAAAGCGGCCCCGTTGTTATTTCGCCGACACACCTATCTTAGTACCAAAAGCGTTTAATGCATAAAGAGTTCAGGAAGAAAGCTTTTAAGAAGTGTCCTATTTTCAAGATGGCAAATTGAGTTCGCGGCGTAGAGCGTATTTATGATACATTACGTACCCTGGTTACGCTCATTTTTAAGGATACACGTCCGTTACACTTTGATATGGACATTTTGCATCGACCGTTGATAATGATTTTAATGGCAGCACGGACAATGCATAATGTGCACCCGATTTTTCGGTGTAGCGTACATAGGTTAGACAAAAAAGTTATTAGGTCCATTTTTATGTATTTACTATGGTTTCTCTATTCCTACAATCAGTTTTTTAATTTCGACATTTTCCGTAAATCTTTTGAAGTACTACATAGACCCTAATACACGTAACATGAACATTTCAATCTTTCTAAATCTTATACATTCATAAAAAAAAACATCTCCCATACGAATAGGTCTGCTTATTAATTAAAAAGTCTAAACATTTTTTTTTCAGGTATTTCAAACATTGGTAGAGTGGGGCATTTTATTCCATGAATTTGATCTTTTGCTTAAAACTCTTTTTCATTCAACAAATTTTTTGTTAGAAAACTCTAATTTCTTTCATTGTAAATGTGATGTTATAACTATTAAGGGAATGCATAACATAAATTTATTGACTATTAGTGTATGACATACCTATGAAAAAAACAAATCAGGGACACATCAGGATCACATAAATACGCGAACCACTCGTATTGACAACAGACGTATTACGTGTCATCATCATTTAATGTAGTAAGTTTCCTTGTAATCCTATGATCTATATACATATTATTCTGGATAACAGACTGTGGTATACAAAGTACAAAGGACTTAGCACAACAGTACAAATCGTGTCGTTATTATGTATACGAAGTATAAATATATAAATGTAATATAGGCTCCATGTAAACGCTTATAATTTTTAACAATCTACAACGTTACCCTCTTTGTTCGTTTAAGTGCGTCTTCAATTACAGGATTACTTATTTGAAGTGTGTTAATGATATACGAAAAAGAATTTTCCCTTCTTTCACAAAATAAAAACAGACAATTTTAATTATGAACACGTGTAAAGTATTAGGACGTACGTATATTTGCTTTCTGCGTAAATAAATTTAATTGTACAATCAATTTAATTATTTTCAGTAACGGCAACCTTATCGCACACGATTCGTCTAATAGGGAATTCCTTTAGCCCATATATGTAGATCGTCTCATTACCTACCAATTAGATGATCTCCTTCAACATTCTGATCAACTTTCCACAGCTTATAAAACTTTGCAGCAACAATATACTTCAGGACCGAGGATAAGATTATTCTTTTAATGTAATTCTTATTATGAACTTTGAATAACCGTACTATTAATCTACCGTGGTAAACAAACTATGAGTTATTCAAAATCCTGACATTATACTACAGAATTACAGTAGTTGGAAACATAAGGTATCTACTTATGTATCTTTCCTCCTCTTTCTCTATCTTATATAAGGTGGGTTAAAGGCAGGCGGATGTTTACGTCCTCGTTTATATCGCTAATCAGCAATTATAACAGAAACAGACAAAAATCTCGACGTATGAGATGTGCCAATTAAAACTAATAAGTCTTATTCCGTTCCTTGAAATACAAAAAAAAATATTATTCCTACAAGACAAGTATTAATTAACGCTAAGTATTACGTATGTACTGTATTGAAAAACAATATTTTTTATTTCAAGTATCATAAAACTATATTAGAAGAAAATTGTGAAATCGCACTGCACTTAATTTTAATTATTTGGACGCTAGCATTTCGGACTCTAACTCTGTTGAAAGCAACCTTTAAGCGGGGACTGAAGACTTAGTGTATAGACACCTATTGAGCATCAAGCACATCTGTCCCGTCAAAGGAATGCCGTGAAATTACATCGCTAAACACGTATATAAATAGTTGATAAACGAATTGATAATCCATTTTCTTTTTGACAAACTATTATTGAAAATGAATTAATAACTTGTTAGATTACTCTTTTTTCATTATTTGCATTTATTTATTTCTAGAATAAAATAACTCCTCAATAATAAGTTATCTATAAAGTAACCACCTTGCTAAACCGAACGGAAGATAAAATTTGATTCTCAAGAATCGCTCTAAAGCCCAGAGTGATTTTTTTTCTATTTATATGATTGTATCTATCAATTTTGTATTCTGAAGTAATATTTAAAAAATAGGTACAATTTAGGTATTGTATTAAAAGTCAGGAGCATTCATTTAAATAATAATAATTAGTATTTATTAAAAATTAAAAAAAAATCGTTAAAAAACTTTACAGATTATATACACTTAATGTAGTATATTTCAGTACCAATGGGAATTCAATGAAAATAAATTTAAGTTTAAAATATTCCAGGAAAAACTTTGTAAAATACAATTAAAGTACTTGTTTTTAAAGTGAATAAACACCATAAGCTCTTTAGTAATACGGCTTTTATATAATTAACGAATTTTTGATATTACGTTTGTAGACTTTATGCAAGATTTAAACTTTTTTTAAATTAATTTCTTTTTCATTATACCACCAGAGTTATTTTGCAACTTTGTTCCTACTTCGTTAATTGTAAGTTTGAAAAAGAACTTTCGTAAAGCGACAAACTACATTGTATTGTACGAAAATTTTATGACGTAATTATTATAAGTTTATTTACAATAATTGAAAAAATGTTAACATAAGACATAGACTTAATTTTTTTATGTCTTTATTATATAACTTGAGCTTATCTAAACACAGTTTACAACATCAAAAATTAGCTACATTTATAATTCGAAAACATAAATCTATTACCAATAATATTAATTCTAATTTTCATTTACGCACTGTAAACGTATGCATTGTAAAGTTATAAAATTCCTGCAACATGCTAAACCATCCGAAAACCGGCTTCGTCGAGTCCAGGTTTATTATTTTTAGCTAGGTTAGTTCAAATGGTTACTGGTCAAGTCTCTACCAAGTTCGGGAGCAGACGAAAGAAATTCGCGAACGCCGAAAAAGTTTTAGAACTCTATATGGTTCTTAAAAAAAATCACTTACTTGGATTAGGAGAGTCAGAGAGAGCAGGAGGGCTGTTGAACAGACCCTCATGGTTGTTTGTTACTTCTGGACTGGAATGGTTCAAGTTTGTGCGCGTTGCGGCGAGTGCGTAGGCACCGTGCGTGCCTCGCAAGCGTCGGACCGCGAATGCCGAACGCTCCGCGAGCCTCTAGCTGCGAGCCTGCGACCCACGACTTATGCAGCCATCCTCTTTGTCGACGAACATTGCAGCACACTTGCGCTTTAACACATCACGCCGCTAAAATTTCGTTACAAACATTATCTATTGTTTTATAAATATTCTTAATATTAACATTATTTTATTATTACTTTATTACGTACATTTTAAGAAATAACTAGAATTTTATGTTTGAGTTTTTTGTTAAGATAAAATCTGTACTTTTTTAACAATTTTTTTTGTGGTTGTTATTCATCGAAAGTCGACACAAAATTTAAATCACCTACTTGTAAAAATGCAGAAGAACTCATGATATTAAAACTTTATGATAGAATTCCCTGTGACAATTAACATATTACGTCTACATGAGCTTTCATTACGTATGAACTGGCTACTTTGATCACAAATAATTTAGCGTTTGGTTGGGTATTCCAAATTGAAATATATTTCAAATTTATGATTCATTTTATTGATTTCTTTGTTTTGGCGGCATTGGTTTTTTCTTTGTCTTTAACTTTCACAAAATGGAAAACTTGACATATCGCGTTATTTACGAACATGTGTTCCGACACTTATAAGTTCACCAGTGGTGTAGAAACGAATAGTGTTCAGAGGACAAGTGCTGGTATCATATTCTACAGTTTCTTAAGATTTGGTCAGACGATTATGGCAGATTTGTATTGTCAACAATTGCAAATTATTATGGAATAGCTAGTCGTTAAAAAGCGTGAATGGTCCATCGCTCTAGACCGCTGCTGTTTCACCAGAACACCAGATCCTATTATCCATGACAGAAGTTTGGAATATTATTTCCCTGTATATATGATTTACCAATTTGGACAATTTGTTATAAAGGAATTAATATAATACATTAAGATTAGACAAAGCGGCTTACGCTGAGATTTTATTAATTCACACTCCCAAAATTTTTTTAGCAATGGAAACAATGAACTACCCATGAAGTTATGAAAGCACAGATAATAAAATATTTAGGTCGATTGAATAAATAATTTCGTACAAATCAGCCATTTTTAACTCTTTCCATATAATAAGCTAATCTCATAGGCAAGTACGTAATACTTGCAATAGTGAACAATCTAGATGGCTTAATGTAAGTCCGTGTTTTTTTTGTCAAATATAAAGAATATGTGTCATTTAAACGACAAAGAATAACGTTTTAAGATTACAGATTATTTAATGCATAATTAAACCTTCATTTCTGTTTTTTAATCAAGCTATTTACAGAATTATTTTTTTTGTGTAATAATTATCGTCTGAATCTTAAAACACGTTTTTTTATAATCTAAGTCAATCTCATAATATAATTTGTATTATGATATTAATTAATATGTAACAATACCAGATATATCGTCAAATATGGCCTGCCAATCATTGCTTGTTTAATACAGTAAAACCTGTTTTATACGGCCTCTTTCATGCGATTTTTTTAAGCGGTTAAACAAATGACATTTGATGATAAACCGCGTGAAAATATTGCATAGAAAACACCGCATATGAAATCGCGTAAAAGCAGTTTTCACTATAATGACTTTTCTGATTCCAAAATTTTACTTAAAATAAATTCGACTGTGTTTAAATGGACATTGTGTATTGAAGCTGCGTTACTACACATAAAACAACCGTGACGATTCAGATCCAAACCGCATCTGAGCCCCAGCCTGCTTTACAAAGTTCCTTGAACTCTCTCCTGCGCTTATCAACTCGACACAGTCTAAAACTGAATGGGTTTAACTGCATTTACAATATTTCGCCAAATTGATCGGTAACAAAATGAAAAATATTGCTAAAATTCGACGTACGATAAAATGTAATTGATTTTTATTTATTAATGCCCTTGTAATAATTCCATAAGTGACTTTCTGTTTTATAAAATATCATGAATACTGAAAATAAATATATTAATATGCACCTGCAAAAATTAATGCACTGTTGTCTATCGAACTCATTGCTTTTTTATTAGATACATGTGCAGTACATGTAAATTTTTTGTAATATTCAAAGAGGAACATAGCAGTTGATGGTAGGTTAAAAGGGTTTTGAAGAAAATTATTAATAAAAAAATCGTTTATTTATTTAAAAATGGAATTTAAATGTAAACTATTAGAAAATACGTTACACTCTAAGTTTTTAACGATAATCCGAATTATAATATGTGCAATGATAATACGTACTTACATAAACTTTTACATTGAAAATTTTGTGACAGCTCAACCTAGTAGTCATTTGTTAAACTAAATCCGATGTTTACTTAATCAGATGGGAATGCTTTATTTTTCTAAGACAAAAACTAAGTCAAACTGAATTCAGAGACAGTTATTTTAAAGAGGTTAATACAAAAACCGGCCATAGTTGTATTAATTTGTAAGCAATTGCCTTCATATCGGAAAAAAACGTTTTTAGTTTATGACAAAAAAAAATCACTGCTTTGTTGATTTTTTTCAATAACGGCAACATACATGTTCAAATGATATTACAATCATTAAATTTGATGGAGAATTAAAATAGATAAGGTCGCGCCTGTGAACAATACCTATAGCATATTATATTAATTATTAATTATAAAAAGGCAGGTACTAAGAAATTTAGGATCTTGGACGAAGGGTTGCGTAAGTATATCTATTTTTAAACGGCGGATATGTGTGGGACGCATACCACTAAGACGCCGTGTCATACCTGTCGACGCCGTAGTCATAGCAACCTAACAACGTAAGGTCACCAGACACCACGCAGATGCCAGCATGGGACAATGATGTCGCTGGCGTGTTTAACGAATATATAGAATCTATTAATAACTTTACTTATTACAGCAGATATTAACTATTATGTACACATATAACAGTAGCGATTATAAAATGAAATTTTCATACCTTTTTAATTGCAGTCACTTCAATACATTGTACCATTTAGGCACATTGCACATTATTACATTTTTTATTCTCTTTATTGAAGACACAACTAACACATTCATGCATTAGATAAATAATTTAATAGTAGTTAAAAGGGTAAAAAACCAAAAACGTTGTACATAAATATCTTAACTTAGATTATAGACATATAAATAATGTTATTTAAATTAAACTTAGTAAAAGTGGGTCATACATGAGCAAATTATTTAAATAGTTTTGCTAAACGTTGTGAGTCATTTCGGTAAAATATGAGTATTAGCAAAATATTACCATTTATAGAACTAGTTGGGCTTTACGGTGTTTTTTTTGTCGGTTATGGGCTAACACTTAGTCACTTAGTCCGACTTAACCTGATGTTAAGTGACAATGAGACCATAGACGGTGAAGCGTGTTCGCCCAGAATACATCAGGCTCTCACATATATGACTGCCTGAACACGGCAATGCTGTTATGGCGGCAGATTGTCATTGAGGATGGTAGCTAGCCACGCGGGTTCGAAAAATTTTAACACCGTCCAGACTCCACACTACTGTGGCCCGGTAATCTAATCCGGGACCTCCGCGTTACAAGGGAAACGTGTAAACCACTGCATCACATTTCTCATAATAATGTCACTATCTATGAAGGTATTGTGTCGCTGTCCCACAAAGTGTACTATAAACTTGTGAACTGTATAAACTTTATCTGACGTGAGGAGGTTATCATATTTATTAATTAACGTATTACTGTATTTATTGATTATATAGAACATTCGCCCGAGAACGTATATTGTATATTCTACCACAGCGTCTATTTCTGTCAACAACGCGTAGTTTGCAATTACAAAACTGTGTTCCAGTTAAAATACACTGTAGCCGCTATAACTAAAAGAATAATGAAATTTACCATCTTATATACAATAGAAAGAAACTAGCCATGCCCGCTATTAGGCTCCATAAAGTATTGAACTCATTTAAGGGTCAGTGTATACGATGCTAAAACAAATTGCCAAAATATGTAACTAATTTATCTATCAATGAATTCAATCGATTTGTAAAACTAATTTTATGCAAATATGCATACTATTGCCTATATGATTAACTAAAGGATGAACACGTTTAAAAATGATTTGCTATTTTTAAATGGTCTGTCTTTTTACATTTTGTAATTACGATCACAAAAAAAGATCCCTTGAGTTTCTTGTCAGTTGTTCTCAGAGCGTGTTGTGAAGTGACAGTAATAGAAATATGACGATAAAAAGCTATTGAACAGAGTCTATTTAACAAAGAAAATTTAAGTATGAGATATCTAAGAGAGAAATGAGCTCAAAATCGTGCTGTGTAAATATCTGAACCCTCTCCGTATACCACATGTACTCTTTTACCAGACAATGATTTCAATCAGGTTTCTTTTTCTTTACATAGATACCACGTCTTGTAGCGTCCTTGAAAAATGTAAAAAAGTTTCTGGGCCTGCCACCAGCTAGTGCGATTCTGTTTCAGCGTGATTCTAAAGTATAGTCATACAAGAAATTAAAAAAAAGAATAATCTTGAATCGGTTAATTACCACTTCTTTTTTTTTTTGCGTGGCCGTATCGTTTACTACAAGGTGATCTTTACGAATCCTTCAGTTGTATTAAAAAATAATAACCATTACTTACAATGCTAATGGTAACTGACAAAAACAATACGGTGTAGTCTTAGCAATGAGTTTAGGTCATATAAACATACCAAAAATTGCTATAAAATCAGAAACACTAATATACTATAACAAATTGTGTAGAATAAATAATAATACTTCTTGCTGGAAAATTATACCATCACGCTTAAATATTTTATACACAATTTGTAAGAAAAAATTACGTAACTAATAAGTTACTTAACCTATATTTCAGTAGCGAATTATGAGATTGGGCAACTTCTCCGTCCCAATCGTTACCGATGAGACTAGCTGACGTAATCACTGAGACTTAATCACATTTTAATGTTTAATCTGTTGATGGTTAATAACTGAACATCGGCACCATGGGAGTCAATGTGTACCGGACAGGAGTACTTTACCCCTTGCCTGCGCTCATAACACCAATAGCCCCCCTATTACTTTAGCGTTAAAACAGTTTTCCATATGAAATGTCGAAACTGGAAAGTATAGATGCGTGAATAGTTCTCTATTGTGTATAAAATGAACTCTGACTCATATAGGGTTATGGCGAAATTATAACAGGGTTTCTAAACGTAAAACTGCACAATTTTATGTATATATCCATTGCGATTGTAAAGGATTACAAACGATGCTGTAACGTGTTAGGAAAAAAAATGGTTGAATTTAATGTTATTAACTCTCAAACTATTCATATGAACATGGCAATTTCAATAGACGTTTGAATTTTCTAAAGTGAGCCATCTTCAAAACTCCTAAAATTATAATAGTTTTGTGTAATATTTCTCTAAAGATAGAATAATTTCTTTTTTTAATAAAAACTTATTGTTCTATTCACTTTTCAATTCTTCTGTAGATTTGTCTAAATCATTTATAATTAGATTTTTTATACCTGTATAATTATAAGCATCTTATTTTCTTACTTGCTGAACTGCTATTTATAAACCACAGGCGTATGAAAGCATGTATGGAAATTTAATTAAACGGAAAATATCAATACGATGGGATGATAAAATATAATAGCATTTTTTTGTAAAAATTTGTCTAAGTAGAAATCAATGTACTTCTTATTTTTACTGCTACGTAGTGGTGTATATACATTCTACATTGTGTAGTCTAATAAATTCTTGTATATTCTAATAATACTTTCTTTCTCTAACAATTATGACGATTAAAAGATCTCTTTACATGAGTACCATAAATTGTGGACATATTGCTCAACGTTAAATGATCTATGGCTAAGTCTAATGTGTCTTATCCTCTGGAACAAGTCCTCCGAATGTCTAAATAAACACATTGTTGATGCCAAAAGACCATCTTTTTCACAAACGTATATTTGACAAAAAAAAACTCTTATTGTAAAACAAAATATTACTAAAAAACATTTTGCTTAAATATATTTTCCAAGTAGTATTCCAAATTTGTATTGTATCCTATGAACGTAGACATCTCCAGGATTTAGCACGGAGTTGGGGAAATTTTTCTAAAAACAATGAGAAACAATATTTATTCATATGAATAAAAATAATACTAATTTAATTATACCCTGGGAGTGATATTTTATAAACAGTGTTCGCTTTACAATTGTAAATTTATTGTTTTATATTTATGTATCTGTTAACCTGTTAAAATAGTATCTGGCAAACATGTTTTTGAAAGGCTAACTGGGTAGTAGTGGGTTGTATACTTTAATATTGGCGTTATCTTTTAAGACCATGACGCTATTAACCAATCAACTGAACTAGTCCTTTAATATACTGAATTTGGAGCATTTGTAACACATACGCTTAATTTTAAACTCTCATAATTCATACGGAGAATATCAGTATCTAATATAGTATACAATATACAATACAGTATAGAATATAGTATATAATATCAGTGTAATATTTATTTAAAAATATCTATATATCTATATCGATCTCTGATACTCCATACTACAGGTGCTGCTTAAGTAACTATCCTGGGATTAGAGCACTATGTGTGAAATGTCCCATTTATTTAACTATTATTTATTCATGAGAATTAACATACAATCTTACAATTCACTGTGGGCATAATGTATTTAAAAAAGGAAAATATTATTTTTCTTCACGTGTTAATGTTCTGGGTTTAACAGGTCAGATAATTCATTTCAGTGTAAAACTTGTGTTTAATCTTTCAAAAAAGACAATATAAATTACCATTACGTTCTAAATTGTAGCACTGTCTTTTTCTTTTATTGTAACAAGTTTTTTTACACTCAACGTGCAAAAGTTGAATATAGTCTTAATGTACTTTACATATGTTGACTGTATTTTTATCCTGTTGAATAATTATTAACTAATGGTTATATGAATTCTTAAATGTTAAGTTTTAATTCTACGATCAACAGCTGAATGAGAAGGAAGAAAAGTTATAAAGAATTGACTACTGACATGGTTTATAGCATCCGGGAAATTTTGTGGGAGTAGACAGAAAAGTCCATGTTTCTTATAAAAAGCTCCACCTTTACCGGTTAGAGGCACGTAACCGTAGTGTTCAACGCCCTGAAAAAAAAAAGTTAGAATTCATCAAGCAATGATATTACACATATTTCGTCAATACGTGTGAACCCCTTATTGTTTGTTTTAGACAAAAAAAATAAAAACAAAACTTCTAGACTATTTACATCGTGGTAAGCAGAAAAACTCACTTAGCAGACGACCAAAACATACATGTAATTTCTGATCGATTATCGCTAAGAAGTTCTCTACTAATGATTAAGCCAATCACCTCATTTCCATCCCCACTCGCCTGGTCTGTTTTCTGGTCTTTCTCTTCTTCTTCTTCACTTTCCTCGCTCTCGCTCTCAGCTCCCTCTTCCTCATTTCCGTCACCAGGCAAAGGCTTTAAAAAATTGCAGCAAAACTTGTATAATAAATAAATTCTTTTGTAATATAGTAAACCAGGGGCCGCTACGAAAAACACTCCTAGGCATTCACCATTAAATTAAGTATATTTAGGATCTATCCCGCGAATATTCACCACAAAATGTGCATCTGTTCGCCGTATATGCTTTGAATAACAGACTAAACATTCATCGTCTAATCTTAGATTAATTTGTAAATGTAGACTATGTCAAATTTGGATGAAATAATTAACGGTAGCAAGTTGCTGTTAATTTTGTTTAGAAATGTTGTGCTTTCTAGTTAATACGAGTATTTACACTGTATACTTAGGCTACTAGAAGTGGGAAAGTCCACAAGGAATTTTCGGACAGCGCAAATATTCCAAAAATAACATAAGTTCTCCTTAAACGTCGCAATCCGATCCGTCAAAATAATACATATTGTTTGCGTCCCATGGACTTTACACGGAGCTCGTAATGAAAGAGTTAATATTATACTAACCGCAACTATTTTGTCCGGGTCCGGAAGGAGATTGCCTGTATAGAACTGCAAACCAGGTTGATTGCTATATACTTCCAAAACTCTGCCAGTAATAGGGTGGAGTGCTCTGAAAAAAATTGTTACTTCATTAGCTTTGTTAATGTTAGGCCCGCCAGTTATTTCATTTTATTTATACAATATATGTACTAAGAATTAGCTATTCAGTCGATGAAGTCTCTTTGAATTTTTTTAATGAACAGGCCTGCCAATACATATTACTAAGTATAAAATTGTTCAATTTTTATATATTACCCTGTCGTACCTAGTGATTAGGTAGCGGTGCAGTATAATCTAAACCAAATGTGCGACCAAATGAATTATATAACTGTAAATAATTAACCTTACTGATATTTACAGACCGTTAATTTTCATAACACATATAAAGCCAAAATAAATAGTAAGGGATTCGGCTAATATAACATTTTTGTATCATTCAATATTTAAATTTTTCGATTTGTTTTATTTACTTTCGTTATTTAAATTCAAATAAGTTCCATTTTTTTTATTTATTTCTCACCTGGCATGAAAGGTTAAATCCTGAGAAGTGCCTTGCGTGACGCAGAAGTTGACATCGTATCCGCCCAAAGGGATCTTCGGGAGCATCACCTTCAAACATCGCGGCACTCTGAAGTCATACACAGTACCACCAACCACCTTTTTCTCACCTGAAATCGTTGTCGCATACATTTTTACATACATAAAAATAAAAAATAAAACTTTACTTTCCAACTACCCTTACATGGAAAACCGATTGGTTTTGAATATATTTTTTCATATGTTATTAATATTTACTGATTATTCAATCACATTTTAAAACTTAAAAAATTGTATCTAATGCTACTAGTGCTTTGTAATTAATATTATTTTGAGTAGATAGTTAAATAGCCACGGAATGAAATGGAAAAGCCCGCCGAGTGTTTTTTGCGCAAGTTATGTACAAATACGACCCAAGCAGTGATTAAAATATATTATTAAATCTGAAAAACGATCCTGATGCGTTGTTCTATAGATAAAACATATAATTATGCTGTAAATCACTATTTCGTTTAATAAATATTCTATTATAATTTTTGCCTACCTGAGACGTATACCTAATCTAAACTATTTAAAATAAAACCTATAAGTAGGTAATACTCACCAGTAACAAGGCCTTCTTCATCGGCCTCCGTGTATTTGTCGGCATTTATCGTGAAAATATGATCGCACATTGACTCTGAGCCTTTGTGCTGTAAAATAATATTGCATGAGGATACAAACTATGCTTTAGCAAACTTGCACACGTTCTTTGTGTAAAAATGTAAATAAAAAAAATTGTCTCATAGAAAAGATTTTACATAATATTTATATACGTTCTCACTTTGGTATAATTTGGCATCACGTGATGCTGAAGCATTTCAAAACATATACCATTTATTCACTCCATCCGTTGAAACTTCAAATGTAACAGCCATGATTCGTTATTTATAAACCATCCAATTTATATGAAGAAATAAAAGATATTATCTTTACGTGGTTTTTTTTATCGGTTATGAGCTAACAATTGACTTCGATTTCACATTAGGTTAAGTGACTATGAGGCTGTAGATGGTAAAGCGCGTTTGCCCAGAACACAGCAACGCTGTTATGGCAGCAGGTTGATATTGACAGTGTCCAGCTAGTCCATACAGGTTCGACAATCCCTACCACCATTCTGATTTCACTACACTTGTGCCCGGAACCCCATCGCATTGCGAAGCAAGTGGGTAAACCATTACACCACAGAAGCAGTCAAGAATGGATTCGAGGTTCAGATACTGGACTGAAATTAAAAATAATTTACAACGTACTGAAAAATGGGTCATACCACTACAAGGGACAAACCATTGTTATATTGTACACGTGATATTTATAATACTTTCAGATACGGTGAAGTGTAAATAGTTTACACTATTATGTTACTTATAACCCGTAATCCTAGTCCTACTACGCGGAAATGAGGTGAAGGTAAATGTTTTACGTTTGTTATACAGAAATATATTGCGTACATTGCCGGTTATGATATATGAAAAAAAGGAACCTGTTTTGTATCTGCCTCGACAAATGACTATTAATACTGTGGTGGTTTTTATAAATACCATACTCTGTTACGAGATGGATAACAAACGGATTAAATTATAAAGTTAAATTATCGGTCGTTCAAATAATTTTCCTTGTCTATTGATTATAGTTAAAATTTATTTAAAAATATACAAGTACGGGTATCGGTCTCCCGATAACTCATACTACAAGGTGCTGTTTAACTATCATCTTGGGATCACAATACTGTTGTGTGTATGAAAAATGTCCCAGATATTTATTTTTATTGCTACATAAAGTTAACAACATTTTGGTTAATATCGGTGACCTTGTGCTATCCTAAGTATATTCTCAAAGCTCAAAGCTTATTTATGAAGCCTATTGCAAGCGGCCACGTCCTGTGTCATCACTAGCAATATGCAAAAAGTAAAGAGTTATATTAACGTACATGACCGGCAAGATTGAAGTAAAGAGTATTGCTTAGATTTATTATCGTCGGTTCAGTCGTGGTACATTTCATTTCAATGTTGATGGTGTTGTCGCAGGTTACATCGAATGAGATTTGCGTCATCACAGTGCCAGGGTAGCCTTCGTTAAACCGCTCCGATACGTGTGACATATACACTTTAGTACCGACCACGTGCGATCTCCAATTGACCTGTGAAAAATTCAATGAGCATCATAAAAACCTATAGTTTTTAATATATTATAAACAGAGTAAGCACATTTAAAGTTTTACACGACTTTTTCGGGATAAATTAATAACTCAGTTTTAATCTAGCAAAAAAGTACGTATGTAGTAAAGAAAAACCACACAGAACATTATTAATAGATATCTTTTACGTTTTAGCAAAGACACCTTTCACTGCAACTTTTTTGTATACCTCGACTGGAAAGCGGTTGTGTCACAGTGCAGCAAATATTTCGTGGGAACTTGGCTGATTGTATGAATGATATAATTAGGAAACTGATTAGCAAATATTAAAAGAACGGACGCCTGGTTATGCAACATAAATATAAACTAACCAAGGTTACTTTTGTAGCAGGAACAGCTTTATAAAAATATCAAACAAAAAAGAAACTTATTTCGAAATATTAGTAGTTCTTTATTATAATTTTTAACACGTATCGTTACCTGTTAAAGTTGAAATTTTTATATTAATAACAATAGTATGTAATAATACTTCTAGTCATATTCGAAGCTAGTTACAAATAAGAAAACACTAAAACAATTTTGGTGTATAGATAAATTTATTATAAAATTAGATCAACTGGGACAAATTTAATCGATTTTAGTCTCATTAACTTTTACAAAGACTAAGACTTCTAATCTATTGATCCTATTATTATTATTATGCTATTTATTAACTACTCGGGCACAAAAAATATGAACCCATTAGCAACCTTTCAGAATACAGGGGTGTGTTTTAAGCTCACTATGGTGAAATAAACATTAGTGACAAGTAACGTAAATTGTACCAACTACTTAACAAGTACGACAAAAAAATTTAATATTTTTAAATCGGCCTACAAACAAAAACATGTTGGAAATTTGGTTGGCGTAGAAGTTGTATCCATGCAGTAAGAACATACGACCAGAAATTACTAAAATGCTGTGTAGCGTGTGACTAAGCTGGACTAGTTGAGGCCCTAATACAAAGTTGTTTTAGAAATATTAAAATGAATATTCGTGCATTAACAATTTAATAAGAGTACAATTTAATAATTTGTAATATAACTTTTTAATTCTTACCTTATCAAATCCCACGTACCCACCGTTATAGTGGTCATATCCTCGGTTGGCGGAAAGCATGTATACCCTGCCCAAAGGTTTCACTGACATAGTGGCATTGCGGATCAGGTTCGCGTATCTCCCAATTGTTGCGCCAAAGTACGGATTACGTGGTTGAAAGTACTCTGTACGAATACATATATGTACATATATAAATATAAAAAAATACTTTTAAACAAAAGAGTTAATATTCGAGTATACTAATGCCAAATATTCATTTACATTTTTATTAGTAAGTTAATAGTTTACATGTTTTAGCTACATACAACCATTTACCTTCTAATGTATCGAAACCAGCAATGACATCGTCAGGCACACCTTTCTTGTCCGGAACTTGAATTGAGGTTATCGTCGCACCGTAAGATATTACCTAAATAATGAACCCTTTCGATTTAATTATATTTTCATAAAAAGGTAATTTATTACATATCTATTTCGTCAAAACAGCGAAAGAATCGAATTAAAATAATACTCTATTCAAGAAATCGTTTAGCTAAACTTGTTTTCTTAAATTATTAATACGGGTTTTATTTTACAATATTCTACAATTATGGTCAAATAAATATCTTTTTAGTCTCGCAGTGAATAATAAAGTAATATAAAATTATTAAACCTGCACTATCATTCTATTCCTGGTCTTCCATGTAAACCTTCGTACTATATCAATGTTGGTGCTCGAAGAACACGGACTTCCATTAATATCAGGAGGTAAGATCTCGTTCACACTCTTTGATATTTTCCGGCTCGACATTCTACTCTTTGATCTTAATGTGTTCTTCGGCATGAAACCGAAGCCATCAACGATTAACTCAACGTCGGGAGGTTTTACGGGTTCTGGTTCAGGGATGATCTGGTTCACGACTGATTTTGATTTATGTTCCGATATAATAGACTCTATATCACCACTAGCCTTATCATCCCCTTCTTCTGCCATTTTTACTTAAAATTTAGTAATATAATTATTTTTTTGGAATTTTCTTTGTTTATGTACAATAAATTTTATAAAAAATTTTGTAATAACTGATGTCACATTTTTTTTCTAAAATTTTGTTTTATCCATTCAAAATTTTTAAATGTCCGAATGAACAAAAAAGGTTACACTATAATTAAAAACTATGATTAAAGATTTTTTAAATTAAACTATCACAATTCTCCAGTCGTTATCTTATCACAGTATACTCGTATCAATTTTATAGCCGCTAATAAAAAGGTTTCACGGAATATACGCCCAAATTATACCCAGCCAACCTTATATTGCAGAGTTCCTTGATTCTGTTCTATGGATACGTGAGTGGAATTTACATGAGAGTATCATTTTTTAGAATTCGTGTATCTGTTAGCCTCCCTTATCTTTATAACGCCATAGTAGTATTGACATGTATTCAGATAATCAATGGTCTGAAAGGCAGATACCTGAGCAGGTTTTCAGCCGTATTTAGGATGCAATATACACGAAGCTATAAGCTATAAGTTTATATATATATATATATA
>DWQX01002405.1:0-21929 GCA_018245475.1 Pharmacophagus antenor | reverse complement strand
GTTACGTTATCATACGCAGATTTAAAATATTTTGCAAATTATAACCTGTGTACAAAGTGGTGTCAAACTTTTGGCCGCCAGTGTAGTTTATTAACTTTCACTTGGCAAGTTAATAAGATTACAAATTAATTTTTTTATCGCAATTAATTGTCGTCATTCGATTTAAAACGCTAAAAGTGTTTTTTTTATTTATTTATAGAGCAATAGCAGACATATGGCCAACCGCAGGGCTAGCGTTGCTCGGAGCTGCATGCGTTATAGCCACAAGAGAGACGTCTCTAGGCCGAGGCGACGTTGGCCGACAACTAGCATTCGGTACAATTGGACTGGCTATATTTCCACCACTGGCGGGCTTGGCAGCGGAACAAATACCCGCCTTTCCATACATGGTGCCGTTCATTATGCACGCCATTTTTATGTTGATTGGTGCTTTAATACTACTCATTGACAGGTTTGTAATCTAAGATTTTATAATACTTTATACGACGTTTTTTTTTTGACTTGATCATCAAAACTCTATTTTTTTTCAATTTTAAAATATCGATCTAATATAGAGCGGTAGCTTAGTTATTTTACTGCAAATCTCTGAAATTGAAAGTGAGGTTGACTTACTTTTCAAAACATCATTAAATTAATAAGGCAATAATCATACTCTGCCTTTATACAATTTTATTTAATAGACTTAACATATAATTGTTTTTTACGTACAATAAAGTACTAATTCATTCATTTATTCATTCATACTTAATAAGAGACCTCCTATTTCATCAGATGCACTAAAATAATAAAACAAACAAAACTGATATTATAATTTGCACTCAGTTAGAGCTATTATCTTACAACACTAGATACCTTCGATTTACTAAAAACGAGATATCTCGTCACTTGTAGGCAACCTGTTGGTAAAATATGAAAGAAAAAGTAACTTAATTCAAAATGGAGAGATTTCCCCGATCGGTTGACTAAGTGAGACACGATTTCGTTTGTAGCAACCTGTTTTCGGTTCGCGGATTAATTAGGCATGCATACCATGTGTCTGTGTTCAGTGGCATCCCGCTTTCGGCGCCGGAGTGGTGGTGGCACACGGCGACGGGTGCATTGGCGGTGCCGCTGAGCGCAGTGCGCCGCTACGGTGCCGAGACCGCCGCCGTGTTCGCGGTGGTTGCGCTGCTCGGTGCGCTCTGCAGCACCATCGACTCCTATCTGCCGTGGTGAGCGACAACCGACAACAGAACAAAACGTCTTCTCATATGTCAAGGTGGTGCGATATGTGCGCACTTTCACTCGGCTGCAAGAAATATCCATGCTTATAACGATGCGATATTAACTATTTCGAGACCAGTCATTTGAATGCGAACAACTTTCTTTTATTTACACATGAGAACAAAATGTGTAAAAATTACATAAAATCAAAAAAGGCGATAATGGAATCGTTATTTAAAAATTAATTGTTTTAATATGTAAGTCACGACGAACTATAACTTAAAATTGATTTATTTAGAAAAAAAACTTTTCTATATATTTTCAGGTTTTTAGAAATCCTATGTAAAAACCAATTATGTCACTAACACCGTAGTGTCTTATATATTTTCCATTTTTTGTCTGACATCAATCCAAGAGGCTGTATGTAAATGTTGCGACTATAAGCTACTTATTCGTCGCAGGACTATTGTTGACCTAAACAGTACCATGTCGCAAGTGGGGCTGATAATGACCGAGGCCGCGCTGCCAGCCGTGCCAGCGCTCTGGTGGGCGGAGGCGCTGGTCGACTACGTAGGACATTCAAACATTTTCATCAGCGCTTTCATCTTCTATTGTCTCCGTTACACAGGTATGTATGTCGCGAGTGAAATGTGATAACTACATGTGTATACAAAAAATAGAGCCAGACCTATATCAGCTTGGATATTAATGTATGTCTATAGCAGGTACGTAGACATCTGGCGCCATAACAGTGTTGTTCTGTTCCGGCGGACATACACGTTTGTCAAGATGTTCCGGATAAACACGATTCATTGTCTACGTCCTTGTTGTTGCTTCATATCATAACTCAATTGAGGTCAAGTGTTTGACCATGTCGACAAAAATGTTTTAAAATGCAACGAGTAAAATGTGGTGGGTGGACAGATAATTGCCGCGTGACAACGGGGTGCTATTTAAGATATTTATACAGCATCGCCTCAAGACAAGCTTATACTCTCGATACACAGGTAACTTAAGCGCAGTAACTTTCTATAACTCGAATACTGTTTACACACTAGGGCTCGGTTCAGGCCACCTAATCTTCTAATAATACTAAAAACGTTTCAGAAATTAAAAAAATATAACATGAGACTCGATCGCAACCTGCTTTATTTAGTTTAATAAGAGATTTATACTGAAACTTCTACGCGTATTTACGGTGTAAATAATCTAAAATGCAATAATTTCTTAGGTTTAGCGTTCAGTACATCGTACGCGTGGATCGCTGTATGCGAATTGCTACAGGTGTTCACGCTGAGTGTCGTATGGGTTACCGCCATGTTATATTTCCGACACCTTGTACCCAAGAAGTATACTACCACGGGACAGGCTTTGCCGATCATTGCGCACTTCTGTATTGGTAAGTGAATAAAAGTTTTGAATTTGGACCCTCTAGGAAAAATTAGATACATTAGCTTGTAGAGTATTAAACTCAGTGAACCTAAATCTTCAAATCAGTATTGAAGTTTTATACGGGTACTACAACGAAACTAGCGTATGTATAGATAATTCGTTTGAACTATGTTTTAATATACTGTAAAATAAATAAATTAGGACGTTGTATTGGAGCGATAATTGGTGGCATGGTGACCCTGGAGGAGCCGTTGGAATCAACGCGCGGCATACACCGCGCACTGGGCGTGGTCGCACTAGTGGTGGGCGCGGGGTACTTGGCACTCTACCACTTGCTGCTGGCGCCGCGCTGCGCCGCACCGCCCGCAGCGCCGCCACACAACTTGCTGCAAGGTAGGTAGCGAGGCTCACGTGCATCAAAGTTCGTAATAAATAAATTTGCTTATATAATATTTGTAAGAATTGAAATAAATTCACACCTATATTATAAACGCGAAAGATATTTCAGGTTAAATAGCTAAACCGACTTTTATGAATTATTTAGAACAATAAGACCATGGAGATGGAAATAGGCCGGCGAGTATTTATGTCCAAAATTAAAGCGGAAGTTGAAAAACTACTTCTTAAAAAATTCGTTTGCATCAAAACTCCTTTTATGACATTAAGATAGAAGTGGAATTAACCATTTCGCTACGGCAGTGTTTCCGCAGTATTGCGCGTGGAAAGTTGCACTTTGCTGAAAGTGCGAACTTTAGCGCGCCGTTTTCAGCATTGACATTTTTTCACAATATTATAATGAACACGTTTTTACATAAAACGACAAAAAAAAAACATTGCAACAATGCGTGCAATTACATGTTAACAGAAAAGCGAGTCGAGAGAGTAACAGAAAAGAGATAGCGTTTGGCTCGACTTTTGGTTCGATATTGCAAAGACCTCTCTAGAGGGCGTTTTGTAGCCTATAACTATAACTAATAACAACACATCAATCAAAAGCAACAGGAATAATGTATAGGGTTGATACACCTAAAGTTTATTTAAAAAATAAATGAGATATATTTTAAAGCTAGCGTCATCCAC
This sequence comes from Pharmacophagus antenor, assembly GCA_018245475.1. NCBI lineage: Eukaryota > Metazoa > Arthropoda > Insecta > Lepidoptera > Papilionidae > Pharmacophagus > Pharmacophagus antenor. The sequence goes on along the minus strand of DWQX01002405.1, from coordinate 18,254 downwards.
GGATAACTGAACGGTAAAGGTACGTATGATTTGATATTGAATACCACAAATGATAATTTATGTAACACTTCATTATGGCACATGGTATTAGTCGAAAAAAATATTTTCCGGACCCAAATATGTATTCTCCCACCATGCAGAATTACATAAAAAAGCTTATTTAAAATAGTAACTGTTAAGGTTTCTCAACAGCGAGAAGTAGATTTATAACACGCGTTGTATTACTAGTGTGACCATATTTACCCTTTAGGTACGGGTACCGAATATATCCGGCGTTGATCTGTGACTGATAATATTGACTTTTATTTTATTAAACAACGCCTGTAAAAATCGTTCTTTATTTCGTATAAGGTGAGGAACGTCTTCATACAAGGAAGGACTGATTATGTACATTTTAATCCGTGCGGCACTTTATACAGTGAGACACAAGTCGGAAAAAGCGCTCTAATATTATTGTGTAAGACGTCACCTAGATGGGTACCATCGCAAAGCATATTTCTTCCGCTTAGCAGTTGTACAATTTAACATAATTGTTTTAGAAAAAGCGTGAAAAGCAATTAACGATACTCTCATTAAAGCAATGAGCGCAAGTTGCGATCCAACAGCGACTAGCATTACGTTGTTATAAAAGTACAAATTTATATCAATAGGCAATTATAAATGGGTGTGGTTTCATTAATAGGCACAGCGCTATAAACAGTTCAGTTTCATATAATTTTTAAGAATTTCTGTTTGTTTCAGGTTTAAACACCAATGGTGCAACAAACGGCACATATTCCCCTATGCGAGTCTATCACGAGGAGCGTTCTAGGAAAGGACATTTCCGCTATTGAGTCAATTTTTAAGCTTGCTACATTTTGTTTACTATGGATATTTAAATAAAAACAATTTCTTTAAGTACATAATTGTGATATTATCTATTTTATTACTAATAATATTTCTGATATAATCAGGTTTTTATTTAAGCCGCTCTACTTTGTCTGCATTTCTTAATTAATAATATTATATAAGTATTTTTATAAAATAAAATGGTGCCTTTATTATAAATTAGTCGTTGTTTGTCGATTAAGTGCAATTTATAAATTTGGAATATTATTATGTAGTCTTAAATCACTAATGTCTAACGATGCATGTTTTATGATTTTATTTGGTCGTTTTCATAAAGATATCAGTTTTACAAAAGGTGTGTGATGAACATTAATTGATAATAAAATTGAGAAATAAAAAAGGCTGACTCTTTAAACCACTACGTATTACTTTGTCAAGATGTTTGATCAAGTCTTAACATAATCTACACATACCTAGTTGAAATTAGTTAAATATTTTAATTCTTATTTATGTTAACCAGATAGCTAGCCAATATTCTTCACACAAAGAAAAACATTTACATTTTCCCCCTTAAAACTGAAGTATCTGTGAATCCTCGATCAAAAACCTTAATAAAACTCACTACGATGTTTGAATTTACCTATTATTTTGCTTTGCTGGTTTACTTAACTTACTTCGTACTATTTTGTTGTTCCTAAGTTTACAAAAGCTAATTGACACAAATTGAATACTGCTTTGAGCTCTCACACTTACAAGGTAAATGTAGTCCGAAACATTCTATCCATAAATTTAAAAATAATGTTATTGTAATTAAATAACAAATAACTAGAACGGATCTTATGTCCGAATAATTCCCGAGTTTTAAAAGAGAATTTAAAATGAACAGTCATGTTTAGGCAGCTCATTTTTATAGTTGGTAACAAAAAGCACTTTAATTTTGAATAAATAAATATTGGCACAGGAACTCATTTTGGTAATTCTAATTTCCTATTCATTTTTACAATATTGCAAATAGAATAAACGTTATCCGCTCTTTCATCATTTTACGCAAAAAAACTTTTGATTACTAAAAGGCCTATCGGTGTAATAATTAATACATAGTCAACTTTCAACATTCTGCCTACATATGTTAATATTTCATATCTACCTGTTCATATGTATAAATAGTAAATATACCTATAAAAACTAACAAAATTTCTTATCAAAAACAAAACTAAAAATATAATCAATTAAACATATTAGTTGCCGTATTAACTTTGATAACTGCTAAAATATTGTTAATCTCGTGCCTACAAACAATGTATTTAGTATCGATTTAATTTTTAATTACAAACAATAATTACAAGTAATAATTAGTATTATTATTTTCAAAATAAATATGAACTTCTGTGAAAATGTGTTTACTAAAAAGTACAACAGTTATACAGCAGATTCAATGAAATAAGAATAATTAATTGTAAAAGCAGCAAGATTTGCTGAAATTCACCATTTTACTAAACCTTCCGTTAACAGAAATAAATATGATATAGCATAAATCTAAAAGTAAACGAAATGTATAAAAATTTATTTTCATGACACAGTTTTAAAAAAATGGTGTCGTCTATTTTATACGTACAACATTTTTGTGTGCAAATGCATTAATAAATTATTAAATCTGGAGTTTACTTATCTTAATATTTACTTGTCACAAGGAAGGCGCCGGTAGTTACAAAAACAAACTTATTTCAAATAGTGTACCAAAAAACTAACATCTAGTACATATCAAGCTAAGCTGTTTATATTTTCAGGACAGTTCAACGTGAATATCAGGATGCAATTCTAGTTTCAATGCAGGTTTATATTATTGTAAAATTAGTATTTTAGTGTTATTATTACATATTGTGTCATATACAGATGAAAAATAAATATACACGGATACAAAAACCTCTGATAGGTTCTATTAGTTATAATATAAAATGTAATTATAATAGTGGAGATATCACATATTTAGTTGTAAACAGTACTAAAACGATTTAACAATCTAATCAACTTAAGCGATATGAATTGAGAAAAATAATATATATCACAATTAGTTAGAAATGTATATAAATCAATTGTGTTCAATGGAATACCAATACCGTATTCAGGGTATTGTATAAAGTTGAAGAAAAGATTGAGGATAGAGTAAACCAATAATAATTAAACAAATTTATAATTTTTCTTTAAATTCATAAATATTTCTGCTTTATAAAAATGTCTATGCCGGTTCATCCGCAAGTGACGTGATAAATATTTTTTTCACGGGAAGAGAAAATGTATTAATGTAATTTTTATTATACTTGATTTTTACATTCTTATATAACCTAAATTGAGCTACAAACATATGGTACCATAATAGTATTTGCTGCCAATAGTATTTATACTAGATAATATTTAAATATATATATGAAGCTTTAATAGACAAACTAGTTTTATTAAAGAAATATAATTCCAACAAAAAAAAAAAACAGGTACGAAAAATAAAATGCTAGGTATATCAAGGACAATTTGTTTTTCATAAAACCAAAATGACTAAAAAAAAATAAAACAGTAAAAACATAAGTTATTAAGCTCTGAAGTATGACCAACATATATAATGATAGATATTTTGATACATCCTGAACATTTATTTTACGAATCCCTAGCAAATATCCTAAGATCAGCTATAGAAAGTAATTCTAACTATATTACTTATTGAGAAACTTACTGTAACGTTTGGGAGCTTTATACAGGACATAAGTTGCATTCAAATTGTTTAATTTTCTTAAAGTACTATTTTCAAGCTTAAGAGATAATTTACGCTATTTATTTTGTAAACCTGATAAGAAACGATTCGCCACTACATATACATTCTTGATAATTACGAGTCACTAATTTTTACTAAAACAGCTGCGTCGTCGTTAGAATTGTTACCAATTGCGCAGTCGTTATTAATAATTCTTTGTACTTCAGCAACGTTACTCGTTACAGCGCATTTTAATTTTTTATCTCTTTGATGCCCACTATTACTACCTGAGTGTTTTCGAATTTCATTATTTTCTATTTTTGTCTTTTTACATTCAGACTGTGCTTCTAAATTGCCATTAAGTTCCTTTTCAAGTGGAACACTTTTTGAATTATTATCGTCGCAACTACCAATTTCATCTTCCTCATCTTTTTCTTGATCTTGTCTGGAAAGGCCTTCATTAAAAGTATTATAATCAGTAATAGCGTTAGTTGAAATACTGTTTGAATCATCGCAATCCATATGAATACCAACATTTGTATCAATTGATTTATCTGTACTATTATGTCCACTAGTAGCAGTCAAATCAACTTCTTGGCTCTCCATCATATTTAACTCCACAGAGTTTTCATCAATAAATATGGGGTCATCATTATCTTCCAAATCAGGCAATATTTCAACATCATCATCTTCTTCACTTGAATTGTTACCAGTACCCAATTTCTTTGCTGTGTATTGTTTCATTTCTTTATTAACATTTTCTCTTATTTCGTTAAATCTACACACCGAAGTGTTTAATAAACGATCTAATGTTTTATGAAGATTACGCATTTCATTAATAGATCGCGTTCTTAAATACATGGTCGTAGCTTCTTTTTTCAATTTATGTAGCCTAGATAGAGAGTATTCCAAAGCATCAACAGCATCGATTAAGTTATACCTAAACCATTCAACAGGCACATTCAAATCACATTCTCTGACTGTGGTTACTGTTCCTCTATTTACTTTGGCAATTTTTTGAGAGTTACGTTTTACACAAGCTCGAGTCATTTTTGTACCAAAAGTTTTTATAAATGGTGGTGATGTCGATGCTTGAGATAATGTAACTGCGCTAAGTTTCGCAGCAAATGTTGAACCTTTTGGCGTTGTTTTACCTTGTGTATTTTCTGTAACTGCTACAATTGTTGCGGAATAACCACCCGGCATTGCAGGATTTGCGTTAATTGCAAAAATACGGCCATCAGGTAATCTATACATTTTGTTAGATGACAATGTTTGGGGATCTACACGAAATTTCAAACCACCTGTGGCCGCATTGACAGTAACATCATTTTCAGTCATTTGTACAATGTTATCAGGTGTTAGATCTGGTAAAGCGTTACCAACACGTGGCACAAGGTTCGGTGAAGGTGTCACCTTCGGCGCTACGACAGGTCCAGGAGTTATACACTGAACATCATCGTCAGCATTGTCTTCTGTTACCTGTTAAATTGATGAAAAACAATATATGTAACAAAAAGTGTGCATATCGCATCGCATAAAATCTAAGTTCAAATGATTACCTCACAAAGTGGTTCCAATGGTAAATCCGGGGTACACACAACATCATCATCCTGAACATTATTGGACATTGCTGCTACAGCTGACATGTCCAAACCCTTGTAAAAAGAATATATTGACTATACTTGTTTTTATATACATTAATTTAGTATTCTGTCTCTATAAGAAATAGTCTGTTTGGGAATGCTAATCTCGGATACCATTAGACCGATTACCAAAATAATTGGCAAGTATATGTATTTATTATAAACTTTTTCATAACCACTTTGTTAAGTTTAACCATCAAATGGTATAGAAGCATTTCAAATTTGGTAATATTAAATAAGTTGTCATCAAATATATATTTGTTTAAATTGAAACTTAAATCATTAGTGTTATCTACTTCTTTATAACTGCCCACTGGAGCTGCAGTATTTCATCTTCTTTGCCGTTCCCATATTAATTACAATAATCCATATTAGGTAAATATACATTCTTCAAAAATGTCCACAGGATTAAATTATTCTTTGGTGAAATTAATCCTACTAACAATTCCTCAATCATACATAACATTAAACATAACAACAAATTCCACAATAATGAGTAGTGATTGGGTCTAATTTTTAATTAAATTTAAAGTCATTAGAAATAAGCTTTGGTGATAAAACAAGGGCTTTTCAAAAATAATAATAAAATTTGTTCACAATTGAGTATAAAAAAACATTTAACCTTATAAATCATATATTCATCATAAATACCTATACATCTTAATAGAATTATTACCTATACAATGACTAATATTGGTATTAATAATTAATCATAATTACCTGTGTTAAATTATCTAACGATAAATTTATATTATCATTTGAAGTCATAGCATTAAAACTATTTGAGTTATTAAACATATTTGAATTGTTAAAGCCACCATTATACTGTGAAAGTATAGATATTCCAGATGGTTTTTGAGGCCTTGTGCGAGGAAATGGAACAGGATATGTTTTTCTGTCATTTTCAAATTTAACAATATTGTTCATTGAAGGAGGAGTCATCTAAAATAAAATAAAATGTGTAATTTATGCAGTACATTAAACAACTGTTTAAAACTGTTAACAATGCTATTTCTTACCCGTATCCTCTTAGATTGAGGTGTAGACATTACAGGGTTCAATACACTTTGACCAGATATTGATATTGGATTTTTAATATATATTGGTTTATGTTTTGGGCTGACAGGCCTTTTTTGTTGTTTTTTTTCTTGTCTCTCTTCGGGAATAATTGAAGCAAATTTTTTCACCTAAGATAATATCAGGATATAAGGATGCACATATTTTAAAACAATGATTTACAGTTAAACCTGTTTTTGAATGGAATTTATCAAAATAATATGTTCAATACTTATGAAATGGAGAGAAAATATTTTATAACAAATTAAATTTTTATTTTCTTATTTTATGGTTAACAAAATTGTAACACTACTAACAGTACAAATATAAATAAATTACTTTTGCAACATCATAAATTAATAGAGTTGGTAAATTATTACCAATACACCCTCAAACAATAATTTTGCCACCACCATGTTTGACAAAAAGTACTCCTTTTGCAACCTATTCTTATGACTGTCGTAAAAATACTCATATAAGGGAACACAAACTGACATTTTTACATAGCATTACAAAATACATTTCCCATTAATTTATCTACAGCATGTATCACTAATCTTATTTGCTCAATCTTGTTTTCTATATTTTTAAATGGGATAGAACTACTAGATTCTATTAGCATGCTTTTTCACTTTTACAAGAAATTCTTATTTTTTGATCATCCTTTCCTACTTTTTGACATTTACTAAATTTATTAAAACTTACTACATGTCGAATGTTATTCTTTTTCTTGTATCATGGTATGTAGACATTATTACAGCTAAATTATTTACGAGTTTGTACACAATACAGTAGGCATTCTTTTCTTTTAGTTGAAAATAAATGTGGTTTTAAATTTTCAGATAATTAAGTATATATACAACAAATCTAAAAAATTACATTAACATAACATGCAATATAGGACCCAAAGCAAAACAAACAAAAACATTAAATCGCATATATTAGACCACACAAAAACAGGTTTTACTGCATTTTCCTTACCAAAATAATACATTAAGAAAATTGAGTAACACCTGAATAGCGGGTGATATTTTTGAAATAATTGAAGCTGTAGATTTTTTCACTGAATTATCCACTTCTTTCTTTTTAATGGTCTCTTTTTTCTTTATTCTATTTTTACAACATTCTGAATAATCTATTGCACAATTCCTTTGATACGCATCCTTTAATTCAGGATCTTGAGTATTATAAGCAATTCTGAAATTTGAAAATAAAAATTTTATTGATGGGTTGTAAACATATTAACTGATCCTTAAGCAAATAGTGATTACTTGTTATAGACAAATATGTTATGCCTTATTTAAAAAAATTGGATTTTCTATTAATCACTTGACCAACTAAATACATCAATACCACTCAGGTGTTCAAAACACTTGTTTCACTTAACATATTCCTCACAAAATGAAATAACTATATATACCTTAAATATATATATATATATACCATTTTTTTATCCTTAAGTTTAAAAATATTAATATTGGGATATGCTCAAGCACTTTATGCCCATTTAAATAAAAAAAAAAATTAATATTTGATGTAATTTTTCGATTTTTTTTGTCTTTATGGTTGTATTTACATTTTGTAGCATTATGTTTTGAATTTAGCAAAGTTTCAGATTTGCATGGGAGTATATCACCACTGATTATGATTATATGATGATTATGACATGTGCTTATTTTTAAAACATACTTATTTTTTTGATCACAATATCGTAACACAGCCCAGCAGACAGCACGAAGGTCCCACAAACTTTTAGGGTTACATTTGAAACATTTCCAATCGTCAGCTTGTTCAATTTCTTTTATTTTCGGTACTCCCAAATTTCTTCTGATGCATTTCTAAAATATTAGGGACAATTTTATTAATTTTTCAGCAAGATTTATGCAGTTCTATTGAAAGTGATAAATGTTATAAAACTTTTACCGCGCAAAAAACATGGGGACAGTCGGAACAGCAATAAACTTGTCCTCCTTGACCACACCAACGACAATAGAGCTCTGAGCCATCATCACCTTTTTCAAATTCACCACTATTGTAAAAGTTGTGACAAGTATGACATACTAGGGTCCGCAGCATTGGATGTGGACGCATACGGGTTTCATTCCGAGGAGCACATCCCAGATGTCTGTCACAGGCAGTGCAATGCAACCTCTGTGTTTTTATTATATTTAAATCTAGAATTATAAACATAATTTTATAACAAAACAATATGGCATTTAATTCACAAGGCAAAGAAAAAAAATTAAGTACATGACACATAAATTAGAATTATAACCTCTTAGTATGTTTTTATATATTTTATTTAATGTATAGAAAAAGACAAGAACATAGGATCTTCAATTTATTTTGAGCAGTAAAGATCAGAACAAAATATATGCATTTTGCCGGATGTTGTAAATTTGTAAAACTATGTACATACACATTGTAGTGACTTAAATTTTTCTGTTTGAGTAAAAAACTAAACAACTTGAAAATATTAAATTACTGTTTAATGAATTACAAAAATCATAACATTACCTTTGAATTTGTCTCTATAATGATTTCTTTCATCTTCGACAATGTCATCATCAAAGTCATTATCAGTAGGATCTGAAATAAAATTGTTTCAGTTTTAATTGTGAGAGAATTTTCTTATTTTTCTTAATATTCTATTGAAGTTTAAATGGGATTAACATTAAAAAACAATGATTATATTTGGACACATTGTTTAGTATAAATTTAGTTATAATCTGTTGCGGAAGTATTATTTTAGAATTCCCTAGACAATAGGACAAAACAAAATATAACCACTTGTAAACATTATTTATTTAATGAGATTTTTTATAGTGAAATAATAATTAACAATTTCATTTTTACATTTTGACATTATGCATGAACAACTGCAGAGGCTTCGCTAGCAATTTTACCCATAGAGGACCAGCAACCAAAATTACAAAGATACATTAATTGACATAAAAATTTTAAATAAACTAGGGCAGAAAAAAAAGACATATATTCTGTCCCTTTTAAAGGTACTGCGTAAAACATAACACGTAAATAAATTAATTTAAACAAAATATTAAAGATAATTAACTTCCTCTTGACATATAAAAGATTTGTACAATCGTAGTTCTGTTGTTTAAAGATTAATAAGAAACACAGTGCAAAATTTATTAATTAATATTGCTAATATACCAGGGAAAGGCGGGAATTTAACATCGTCATTATGTACAATAACCGGCTTTTCCTCTATAAAATTTTCGCTGGCAGTTTCATTCATCATGGAATTAGCTGTTCATCAGTTCATTAACACAAATATTCACTAAATACAGTAAGTTATAAAATAAAATAAAATAATCACTCTATACAATGTAAGGAAACTCTACTAATAAAATTTAAAAATATGTCCAAGTTTCATCACAAATAAGAAATTCGGCCATTTTGACATTATAAGCAAAACTATGATGTTATTTTTTAAGTATGGCAATTGTACATAAAGGTTTTGACTTTTATCGGTTTTGTATAAATGGATCTAAAATAATGAAATACCTAATCAATCAATGATACGTGAGAATAGATGTAGTACGAGTATTTACAAGTACAAATCAGAGACTGTAAAATCCAAAAATTACACTATTTAACAGATTGTATTGTCTTTCGGCACGAATTACCTAATATAGTTATTACAGTGACCAAAAACTGCCAAAATCAAACCGACCCTCTGCAAAAGTGATTAATAAATACATTTCTGTTTAAAAAAAAAGTCAAATTATGTTAGGGAATCGTTGAAGTATCTAAGCTACCCTATTTGTATTTTTTATGAAATTGGCTGTTTTTTGTTTTTATAGAAAAACACCTCAGCCAGATGTGAATATTGGACAATGAATTCAATAATAATGTGTTTTTACCATATGCCATTCAGATAGTTTTCAATGCTAAAATCATAAAATAAGTAAATAAAACTCACGGAAGTTACTACTTTCTACATGTAACATTGTAGTACGTATTTTTGTCATTTTATATATTTAATAACCATTATTTCACTTGATTGATACAGTAGTAGTGTTGAAAGATTAACTGCAAGCGGTAGTTAGTAAAACTTAGTAAATTATTTTAAAGATTTGACAATACTTACTACAGTGCTGCCACCTTATCTTTGCGCATTTTGTAATGTAATAAATACTATAATAAACGAAATGAATTTACTGTTAAAACTGTTTTTTTTTTTATTTATAGGGGAGGTAAACTTTTCATATTTTATAATAAATAGCACTAAGTATATCTATATTTTAGGTGTATGTATGGATTTATCAATTTCTACATCTATAGCTTGCAATGAATTCCCAATCAATGTGACATTACTTAATAGCGTATTAGTAGAAAAAATCGACCCAGCGAACTCGTAGTTGTTAATGTTGGCACTTCCATTTTGATCTCGTTGCTCACTTCACAACGTAAAGTTTATATTACATATGGAACTATATTTGACAAATAAAAATGTTTTTGTAACTATATTCATTACTCAGTCTCTTATTCGTCAGTCTGTCAGTAATGTGGCGTGGTAATGTATGTGATGGTGATACATAGTAGTAACGAATTTTTTTATATATTTAACGTAAATTTACATTGAAATCTGTTAGTTGTTAAGCTTTTTTCCGTCTATTTAAAAAATCTATTCAGAAATGGATTTACGCTATGAGTGATATAATAATCTGTATTCTCCTGCAATATAATTAATAAAATGACTGTTACATACACTGGTGAGGTAGCTACTTGTCGTGGTTTCGGGACTTTTTTGAAAGTTTTGTACAGGTATGTCTTTATATATTTTTACATATTTTTTAAAATTTTGACTTTTTTAGTAAAACTATTTTTGAACGTTTTGTATTAAGCATCGGTCCGGATTTTTTTTTAGTGCAAGTTTAAACTTCGAATAGAGAAATAAACGTACAAAACTTACAAGTCTTATGAATTTATAGACTTGTGATTAATAGTTTACAAATATTTGCTGTGCGTATGTTTTACAATGCACATGATTTATATGTGAAATTTAATTATTACAATCATAAGAAGAATATTCCTTTTGAATTTTACTTTGATAAAGTGAAGCGACAAAATGAAGCAGTGTAGGTGTTGTTCAGAAAATGCGATAAGCCCGTCCATTACAATAAGTGGCTGAATCTGCATCACAAGATTATTTGTTTCGTTACTCTAGTATTTTCACCATCTGCAGCACCTTTTGAACCGGAGCACACTAATATTTGCGTACTTGCCTGGACTGTCTTCAGCCTGAACTAAATAAAAAAAAGATAAATTACATTACGTTTGCTTATTATCAGTTACACTGACTGCCTCCGTGAGGCAATGGTTTACCGCTTGCCTCGTAACGCGCTGGCCTCGGGTTCGATTTCTGAGCCACGGTGCAGTGGAGTCTAGATGGCCTAGCTAGCACCCTCACCGTTAATCTTCCTTCATAACAGCATTTATGTATTCCGATAGTCATACATGTGAGAGCCAAAAGTATTCTGGGTCAATATGCTTCACCATTTACGGCATCATTGTCATTTAACTTCTGGTGTAATCGAGGTCAAGTGTTAGTCCATAACCGATAAAAAAAAAAGAAAAATAGTTAAGAGTTAATCAAGAAAATCATACACGAAAATAGTGTAGTCTATTACTAATACCAGTGTGGTCCGCAAATTTCGAGGCCTGTCATTACGTACTGAGGCTGACCAAAGAGGTTGTTTTAGTGAGTACAACACAGAACCCGGTCTTCACCGGCCGAAGCAAGGTTAGAAGATTTTTCTTTTGATAAAAAAAACTTTTTTTGCCGCCAAACAGTAGCTAGTTCTATTAAAAAAAAAAAAACAAATATATAAAATTAAAAAAAATCAATGGACATTAACATGCAAGAATTGAATTTAGTTATATTTGCTATGGATATATTTTTAATTTTTATGAGACCAGCTTCGTGATATATTATTTACACATTAAGAATTATTATATAAAAATTATTCTTGGTACATAACACACAAAAAGGAACAAAACCAGCTGTCATTCGGTGTGAAAGAAAATAAAGGTAATAAATTTATTGAAGTAACGAGACTGAACTTCCTGTGTTATTAGGCGGGGGTTGCAATGTGGTGATTTAAAAGCTCATAATTGTTATGGGCTGACATATTATTAACCACCAATGAAATATTCTGACTTTGATATAGGAATTGCTATTTAAATCTACACGCGCTTTATGTCATTCGTATATTACGAGGCGTGTTTCGATATAATTTTTTTTAGTTAATTATATTCCCTATTTTTATTACGAGTAAATCTTTCAAGGTACTTCGTAAACCAATAATTATCTATTACATAAAAATACATAGTATCTCAATTGAAACCAATCGTTATATTGTTTCTAAATAATTAAGCTTTACTTCGTCAAGTGAACAAAGCTTATGATATAAAAAGTTAAAATATAGGCAACACTTTCACGGTAAAGAGTATAGTAAATCATTAGTCGTTTTGCTACTTTACCTGTAATTTAAAAAAATGGAAAAACCATTAAAGATTGAGTATTTAATTATAACATTTATCTTAATAGCTTTTGGCCGTTAATATTTTTATTACGATTGCCTTAAAATTTCTTAGTGAGTGACATCCCATTACCTATTTCATGTTTTTTTTAATTACATAAATCAAATTATAATATTCACAGTTTTACTGTGAAAACTAGACACAGTTTAAACATTCTCTTTTGTAAGTAATTTATAAAATTAGTATAAAAAAGGGATCAGAACAATCTCCATGAAAACGAAAAAAAAAATGCTGTCGTCTTTATTAAACACGTGACGACTAAGGCGAACATTATTAAAGTAATGTTTAAATGTTTAATTCATAACTTTTCTTAACACTTTATTTACCACCAAATTTTTATTGTTTTCTTTTCGAATCTTTATTAGTTTTGTGCATTATTGCATTCATATTTTCCTGTTTCGCAATAAAATATATAGAATAATGTTGCCAGAGGCGGTAAATAAAATAAAAATATCAAACGCATATGAGTATACGTAACTTATATAGGGTCGTCTAGTCAAATTGACTGGTTCGGTAAATCTAATGTTAATTAATATTATCGAAGACAATATATTATAAAAATAAATATAGTTTAAAGTTTCCACAGTAAATAAAAATTGAAAAAGAAGACTCAACATTTCAATATAATTTAACAAGAACTAAAAGGTTAAACTTCTTAAGGAACTAAAATGTAGGCACAAAATTGTATCTCTTAGTACATATGTAAAAAAGTTGTAATATATTATTAAGAAATCCTATTAGCATAGGTAAAAAGACAGCGTTTCCCTATTTCTGTCAGTGAGTACACGCCGGCTGCCGTATGTCAACCGGCTCTACAAATACCGAAATCCACATGCGGCACACGGTTCCCAGACAAGGGACATTTATTATTCATTTTACCTTTCCAGTAACCTACATTCACATATTAGTACGATTTAATCTTCTTCCTCTCGGACCTCTGTGCAGAGTGAACGTGCCTCTCAGTGCCGCGTATTAAAAATATTTATCGATTATAAACAAGGAGTGCATAAAACTACTAATGCAGTGTTGACCACCATACGACCGTCACGGACTACCAGTGTAAAGAAGAGCAACATATACCGATGTATTTTATATTGGTGAGACAAGAAATACAATTACTCTTACTACTTTGAAAATTTTACCTGGTATTACTAATCATAAACATCAAAAATATATTTACTACACTAATTGTCTTTACATTGAGCAAGACAACGAGTGCAAGGGTCAACTATAACTGGACGTATAATGATTTTGTATGAAATCGTCGATAGCGACTAATTTAGTCAGACCTTAGTATTGGTCGTCGGACCAAGCAAATGCACATTGCTACAGTTTGTCAACATTCTAATTATTTATGTTTCCTTGGTACATTTCGAGGCAAAGACTTACACAACCTTTTTTTACTTTGGCGCGCTTCAAACTCACGAACTTACCCATCATATATTTCAATGTACCCGAATACCATGTATTACTCTTTATGGATACATACTAATTATGGATAACATACGAGACCTTTATGAAAGTTTAGATAGTAATCTCACATGTCAGTCCTTAAGATGCGACGTTGAGGATTATTCATATTATGGCACCGGCCAACAAGTCAGTCTTTTCTCTACTTGCACAAAATAATCGCAGTATAAATCATAACTTCGAAGACTTACTACTAGTTTTACTACTACGCTGTAAGGTTGATTTTGACATGCTGGTACTCACAGAATGCTTGCTATCGCAAATACCACCAATTCCCAATTTAAAAAATAATATATCTTTTTGTACAGAGGTAAACCAGAACGATGGTGTAGTTGTCTATATCAAGGATAACATAAAGGTGGATATTGAAGAGCTAGAGTTTCAGAAAGGTTATCTTTTCTGTCACGTAATTAAATTAAATACTGATAATTTGGCGATTTTAGCTATTTATCGATCTCCATGTTTTACTTCTAACCAAGACGTTGAAATATTTATTGAATCTTTTGACAAAAACTATTTCGATACCAGAACGTAATATTAGTGGGAGATATCAATATTACTAAATTTTGACAAATTAGATAACAATTCTGAAAAATACCTAAACCTTACGGCCTTTCATAGACTATTATCAACACATACTTTTGTGACTAGAGAAGGAAGTGGTAAGTGTATAGACCACATATTACTTAAGTCTAAAATACCGTCGCTCACATTAGTACCTGCCTCGATAATTACTGATCATAAAGCAATTAGTATATTCTTGTTCAAAGAGAATTATACACACAAATCGTCTTATAACATAAGAAAAATTGATAATGATACTCTCTGCAAAGCTATTAGAAAGATAGATTTAAAACCTATTTATAGCACTGATGACCCTAGCATTTAATTACCCAGTACATCAAATGAAAACAGCTATTGAAAACAACACTCAAACCAAAACTTTATTAAAATCTAAACGTGAACCAAATAATGAAACATTACAAACATCATATATTACATACAGAAATTTCTGTAATAGACTATTAAAAACACGAAAAAGGATTACGATAAACAACAAATAAATAAGGCAGGTAAAAACAATAACAAAATATGGGTAACAATACGCAACATTGCATTTACAAACAAAAATAAAACATCTTCTCAAGAACCACTACACATATCGGTAACACCGGAACTGTCCGTACACGAGGTTAATAAACATTTTTCTAACATAGGTAAATTATACTCAGATAAAATTAAAGAAAATATTTATGTCAATAAGACAACCTGAATTTGAGCCGTATTATAGGTTAAACTCATTTGTCATGATAGAGACTGACTTTGCAGAAATTGAAAGTCTTATTCTAACGTTAAAAAATGATTCCTCGAGTGGTTGAGATTTGATCTCCAACAAATTATTAAAATTTAATTTAGAATTACTTATACCCCCTCTAACATATATCTTCAACAAATGTTTACAATTCGGTATATTCCCGAAAGAAATCATTAGTGATTCCAATCTTTAAGAATGGGAGCAGAGACAACTTAATTAATTATAGGCCAATATCAATACTGCCTTCATTATCTAAAATTTTAGAGATCATTCTCGTTTGTACAATATCTTTAAAGCTTTGACATTATATCCAAAAATCAATTTGGTTTAAGGCGTGGCAAATCGACTTCAGATGCTTTACATGCTGTTACGGACTTTATTATAGAAAATATAGACATGGGACACAAAGTAATTGGAATATACTTAGATATAGCCAAAGCTTTTCATATGGTCTCTGCTCCTATACTTCTAAACAAATTACAAAGAATAGGTATTCGCGGGAAACAATTTGATATCTTCCGGGATTATTTAGCGGGTCGATATCAGTCGGTTACCATTGCAAATTTTACAAGCACAGAACTGCTAGTTAATCACGGTATCCCTCAAGGAAACATATTAGGTCCTCTTCCTTATTTACATGAATGACTTAACATTAATGAATTTAAATAAGGGCAAAATAGTTTTATGCTTATGACAGGGCCCTACTTTTTTGTTCGGATTCCATTGAGAATACTTTTGAAGCTGCACAAGAGGGTTTTAATAACGTAGTTGCATGGCTTAGGAAAAATTATTTAACACTTAATGAACTTAAAACAATATATATATATATCACAATTCGCAACAAAAAACCGTCGCTCAGCCTACCTAAATTGGTTTTCCACTCTTGTCCTAGTGACGCTTCTAACACTTGTTTATGTAATCCATTAGAAGAAGTCGATTCAATTAGGTATTTAGGTATAACTATCGATAAAAATTTTTAAAACACACATGAAAATGTGAAATAACAGATTATAGCAAACTAATAGCTATATTTAAAATTCTGAGGCATGTACTCGAACCTACTCTCATGAAAAGAGTTTATTTAGCACTGGGTCAGTCCTTAATACTATATGGAATCACAAATTAGGGTGGTATTCCTAAAACAAATTTAAAATTTGTCGAGGTCGCCTAGAGAGCTATTCTAAATGTTTGCATTATTAAATCCTTTATTTATTCTACTAAGCAATTGTATAATTACTGTGAAGTTTTATCTGTACCACAACTATTCACTTACAGTGCAATACTGAAAAGACATGCTGAATTAACATATAATTAGAGCTTAACACAAAATCGTAGGAACAATTATATAGGTGGCACTAAGTCCTGTCGTACATCTTATGCACGAAGATTTTTTGGCTTTATGGGTACAATATCTGTATAAAAAAATTGATAAATATGTCCAACTATACCAGCAAAACAAATATTGCAAAAGGGTATTAACACAATACTTAATCTCTATAGGCGTTAAAACCTCAGAGTCACTTATGAATATAATTTCATAGTTTTTCTTGTGTCAATATCTCATTTTAATCATCCTTATAACAATTACTTCTGAACGAATTACACAATGATATATTAACTACGCACATACATCGCCAATACTTCCTCTCTCATACAGTAACCTTCATAATCTCTAACCAATTTTATAAATGAACATATATATATTAATTCATCATTGCACTCTTTTGCACAGGAGTCATGAACCACATGTCTCCTTTAATCTAAGTAGCATAAACGTTAATATTAACTATTTTATTGTTTATAACCGCACCTCATCATCCTCCAGTCATGTGCTGCTCTATTCAGAGAAAGAGGGGTGGGGCCTGGTGACTTGTGACACAGGTGAAAGCAAGCGCCAGCTCCCACAAACTAATAAAGATATTTTTATTACTGTGGCTTGGTATTATAAGCGTTGTACTTGTATACTTTTTTTTTGGTTTATGGTAATGAATAAAGTGTATGTTATTATTATTATTAATTTTAGTCCTATACTTTAGCTACTTAATGAAATGAAATCTCAATTTACATATTTTTTTTTATAGATGATTCATGTACAGGATCCACCCCTCGTGGTGATAAATCTATCAATAACTTGGTTTTAATTGGTATTCAACATCATAATGCACTCATTGCTTTGAGTTATTACCATTATTGTTTTCTAACTCTAGTAATTTCATCCGTTGTAATACTTTTTATACCGCAAAATAGTAAATTTTGCCTACTATTGACTAATATTATAGAAATGGGCGATGCGGTCTGTATTGATGCCATCACACAAGCCGAAAAGGTCACTATGTTTAATATTCAAAAAACGTGAACTTTATTACATCATAATCTGCACAATGCCTGGAGACTGTTTTACTAAGATGAAAAGTGAAAAAGTAAACCATTTTCTAATGTATATAATAATGTATGCTGTATGCACACCACTGGATGTTGTTACAACTGTTAGGAAAATAGGAAAAGAAGGGAAAGAGTTGAAGATGGAGGATGTAAAGAATCGTGACCCCCTCGTGATCTTGAAGGACGTAATGAATTATAACACGAATGAGGATATAATGAATGCTCTAAGGATACAGAATAGAGA
>DWQX01002404.1:0-21930 GCA_018245475.1 Pharmacophagus antenor | reverse complement strand
GTGTATAAGATACATGTGTGTGTGTGTGTTTGTATGTGTGTGTGTGTGTGTGTGTGTGAATTGTTATATAATATAACTTTATGTTCTCTCAATTTTTGAACACAGTTTTTCATGCAACCTCCTCCTAGATCATTTACTAAGACTGACAGAGAATGCTATCGGACATTAAGTCGGCAAAGTAAAAATATTTTGTAAAGCTTTAAAATGAAATAAATACATATTTTTTTATTTTTTATTTTAGTTTGGCGGCATTCGGTCCTGACGTGCGCATAACAGTCCGCTGTTTACAAGTGCTTGTGAAAGGCATAGACGCCAAGTCCCTAGTGAAGAACTGTCCAGAATTCATCAGGACTTCGATGCTGACGTTCTTCAACAACGTCGCCGACGATCTCGGCCATACCATCTTGAATTTGCAAGAGGTGAGCGATACGACTACAGTAAGGTATCAGTGTCAGCAGCTGTAATGCCACGGCTGAAGAGAATCACGGCTTATGCTGGCAATGCATTGTTTCTCAACGACAAACTTTACCAATTGCCCACTTTGAGATTTTTTTTATAGCACACCATTAACTTAACTATCATGGGTCACTAATTTAACACTAGATGTAGCAACACATTTTTATGGTTTTCTTCTCGAGGCTAGTAATTTTGTGCACTTTTATAGAATAGAATAGAATAGTCTTTATTGCATAACAAGAACAAAATAAAATACACATGAAACAAAATAAACAGGAACTGTTACAAATAGAGCTAAGTATAAGAATACGTTAGCAGTGCAAATGGCGGTCTTACTGCTAAAAGCAGTCTCTTTCAGACATTTTGTATGTATGTGTCTTTAGACATATTGTGTTCTTATTTTTCCTATTACGCAATAAAATTAATAGAACAATATTGCTAGAGGTAGTATATAAAAATAAAAATGTCTAAGGCACATTCGCATACCGAACTTTTTATTTCGCTTTGGTCCGTCAAAATGACGGATTCGATAATTCTCGTGATAAAACAGCTAGCAGCCCACTTATTACCGTACATGAAGTGAAAAAAAAAACAATTTGCTGATTTTCGCTTCATTTCGTTGCAAATACTACGACTAAATTACAACCTCAACGCGTGCCCCTACACGACGATGCCGTGCTGTCGCAAGCGTACATCCGTCGAAGATGCCACGTGGAGTGAGATTGTATTGTAGTAGTATTATTTGCGATTAAACAAAGCGGATTGCTAATCAAAAGATTCTCTTTTTTTATTAAGTCATGTAGGGCCGCAAAGTAACGCTTGAATCAATAAATTATTACCGTGTATTATTACTACTATTTATTTGTATCTGCACACGCTCCCTCTGAGCCTCCTCAGATCCCCCACCTCCCACCCCTTCCCCTAATTTTTTCTGAATCTTCCACTACTCCCCCGAAACAAACTCTTACAACATTACAGCAGTCGCTTAAGTATGAGCGATTTTATTAATCGTACTGATCCGGTCCATCGTACGCCGAATAGAAGGCACTCCCTGGTAATAAATCAAATAAACAAAATACATTGTTTCGTCCAATCTAGGATGAATTTTGGTATTTTCAACCGTATTAACCACGTGTTAAATATCAAAATCCAGGGCAAGTACGCTCATCTGCGCGGCACCCATCTCAAGACGTCCACTTCACTAGGCTACATCAACGGCGTACTGCTGCCCGTGCTCACGGCCATGTTCGACCATCTGGCCAACTGCGAGTACGGAGCTGACCTACTACGTAAGTGCATCTTTCACTCTAGATACCGGTGTTATTCGTTGTTAATTGCCGAGTTCGGGACTTGACTCTCTCTCTTTGGTGTGCGATATTCTAGCAGTAAGGTTTTTCAAACCCGCTTGGTTAGCTACCAACATTAACTCAATATGTAATATTTTATCCGTTATTTCAATGAATACAAGATCTATCGCAATAATAGTTCCTTTATTTATTGTTTTGACTTCTCTAATTCTATCCTTTTAACACTCGACACATTTAACCTTTTCCGGGACGTACTTACACACAAATGTTGGACCTGTATATTGGTAGGGTTTTTCAAAATAATGGATATACAGTCGAAAACCCAATGCAGAAAAGTAAAAGTATTATATTAACTTTTCTATTAACCATAGAGATTATAGTACTTGGCATTTAATTTGGCACGTTAGGCGGAAGAGTAAGAGTTACGAAGAGGCTCAGTTGGATTCGGTTTTGTAGAGCGTTGTCTCTGTCGCACGGTACAACGCTTGACAACACCGAACCTAGCCGAATATTTTGCTCCAGTTCCCGATATACCAAATCAAATACCGAGTACTGTATTTGAAACGGTTATTTTTATTAATCATTATTCTGTATCGGAGGATCTTTCTTCATCAGTCTCTTCCTGGCTGGACTTGCCTGATTCTCTGCTTTCAGAAGATTTTAATGTTATAAAGACCCGTTTACATTCCTTCTTGCAGTCCTTCTTTAAACCTTTCTTCTGGCCTTTTTTACAGCTGAACTCATTGCATGTCGTTCTGAAATTATGATTGGAGTATTTTAGTTATTTCTTACTTCTACTTTACGTCAGTAAATCTTTTAATAATTTAGCAATTTTGCGTAAACTGTTTCTAAGAAATTTGACATTTACAAAAATAGCATATTTCTTTTCATTTGAACGAAATCATCAGGTCCATAAAATGACTTATAACTATTCACACAACTGAACAAGGATTTACAATTCTTATTGAATAAATCGATGAACAATCATAGTACCATAACAAGCTTTGCATAGATTATCCTATATTTGTAAACTATTCTGACATGAGTTTCTACTTAAATAGTTTTTCAGTTTTTATATGTGAATGTTGTCGAGCTGCGTTTGAATTTATAATTATTTAATTCAAATTGAAATATATACGCATCACTAATAATAATTGAATAACTTTTAATTGTGTATATCAATTGAATTAGAAATACCAGCTTATGATACTCCTTCTAGCAAGTTTTCATGTGACAGATTTGTTATTTCTTCAATGACGTCTTAGGGGTGAAATACTTTCGATCAAAATATCGCCGCTGATATGCTGAGAGGCGCACTTGAAGCGTCAAGCGTTAAACAATTTTAAATTTCTACGCCAATCGTATCCTGGATTTAACTTACTCTATAACATCGAGGCAGGCTTTTACACACTTCTTTAATAATGCCTTTTGACACGCTTTCTCGTATTTATTCCTTAGTACATTTAATTTGGAAGCAACTGGCGATCTTTGTGTATCGACCGAATGCATTCTTTCATATTTCTGTAAAAAAAAACAAGATTTACTATAATTACTACTAGAACCGCTTAAACAAACGTTGCGAGATTTGAAGAAAACGAATTTTATTATACACCCACTCTTCGTTTTCCTTTAAGAACCTACTACAAATTGTGTTATAAATAATTTGCCTATATCGTAAATTCCTAATCTTTTATGTTCTGGACCAGTTGTCACGTTTATAGAATTGAAATAAGCCTTTTGTTTACTTTATGTGTAATTATTACAAATTATTTTAATTTAAATAAGTTTTTTTTCTCCGTTAACATTACATTATTTTCTTCGGAAACATTAATTTCTTATGTAACTTTGAGTTCGCTAATGTTGGAATTAAATGTAGTAGTAGATATAGGTTCACTGAGGTAACATTAACAAGTTCTCGATTCGTACCTTACGATCGTGATCTTCGTGTTCGCAATTCGAATAACCACCTCTAGTCATGTCGGATGGATCTGAAAAACATGCAAACGCAAACACTTTCAATTATTATGGAAGTGCGACTTTAAAATCAGTAATGCTTTAAAAATTTTCCTTACGTTGTGTGTGCCGTGGACTGCCATTTTCATAAGAAAAATATTAAAGCGCAAAATTGCAGACTTACCTTCATCGCAGAGTATATTGATTGTAACATTTATTTATTTAATAACAGACAGCCAGGGATTTTTACACTAGACACGAACATTTACATATAACAAATTATATTAATTCAGTCTTAAGTGAAGAATCTATTGAAGGTAGCCACAGCTTGTACATTTAAAGTGATGTAATAAATTACAAATAGTACACACGTTCAACATAATTAGAAAATAAAATTAAAAAAACAGAGTCACTAACTAAAGGCATGCATAAAATTTAATTTTAACCTAATTATAAAGTAATGTTTCTAACATGTGTCTTTATAACCTACTGTACTATAATGAACGTAAATTTCGCATTTATCGTCGTTATTATCGAGTGTCTCTGTAAACGTCTACGGAACTCTACACTTAATTAAGCAGGCGAAACATTCTACACAGTGAGCCGTTTTTCCAGAGATTAGATTTGAAAGGCAGTAGACGAATTAAAGCTTGTGGACTACGTGAATATCTGTGAGGAGTTTTTATGTGTATATTTTGAAGTAAATCCGCGCAGTCAATAGTTCCATTTAATTTATTACTTAGCGACATCAGAAACCATTTATTTTATTAATCAACTAAAAATATATATATTTTATGGTTATGCGAAAACACATATATGGAACCGTAGCGCTTAAAAGGTTTTGTAAAACTATAATAAACAGTAGGGTTGTTAATATTTTTTAATAATTTAGACTTACATATAGCAATACTCTTTTAGATAGAAGATAAAGTGTCACTTAATTCAGGGGCTTACGATAAAGAAATCTAATTGTTCGTTATCTAAAACTTGAATAAATCGAAAAAACATATAAATTTTAACTATTATATATTTACGGAATAATTCGTAGTCAATTTGGAAATACTAACGAAATCTTGGGAGACAATATAAAATCTGTTGAATAGCGTCGATCGTCACAGGTAATTTGTGACGGTTTATTATTTTCGGATGAAACAGTGATGAAAGTGTGTTTTTTACGTGAAATCCAAAAAAATAGCGAAATTTAAATACTTACAGTTCTTTTTAATGATAATCGTTCTGTTATGATGCTTCTTAACTTTTTCCTTAACACCATCTCCAAATTGTTTCGAACAAGCTGCCTTACTTTCTTTCTTAAACGCTTTCTTGAAAGAACTCTTGCAGTAATAAGTTTTACAAGTTCTTTTCGGGATTTTTTTCAAAGCCTGAACAAATATTAATAGGGAATTAATAAATTATGTTTGCTTCTAAACTTACACTCGTATATAATAAAAAAAATTGTTAATAGTTTTGTTACAGTTTGATATTTAATCCGAATGTTCGTTATATATTTAGACGATAATCAGATATATGATTGAATCTGATGGAGTTTTGTACAAATGTATATAGGAAAGGAGGAATATTCACTTTATAACATTTAAACATTTGCGCTTTGATACAATCTTTGCAAATGTCTCTTAATACTGCTCTATTCTCTGCGTTATATTCTTCTTGAATTGTCTTACCGCCGTGAATATTATCTTCAGGCTAAAATGTGAAGTGAATCATTAACATAATATTATTAGCCGTAAAAACTTACAATAAATTATATAAATAATTTCTCATGAGAAGTTTTCCTGTCTCTATGGTCAATAAATGTTACACGTGGTTAATGTCTCTGTGGTAGGAAACTGCGCTGTAAAAATATTTTATCAGTGTTCTTTTTCTCAAAACTCTTTTTTCAGAAGAAGGAAATGGCATTAACTAGGCAATACACTCTTCTACAGTTTTGCATAAAAAACTGCAAACCTTGTAATAGTCTTAGCAACGGTTATTCTTTTGTCTTTAATGATTTATTGGTTATAAGATGCAACAGTTAAGCGTAATGCAATACATAATGTGTCATTAGTATTAATTATATTTACTTCCTTAAAATCAAATCCTATGGATCTCAAAAAATTTATTCGAAATTATAAAACACTAACCGATTTATTGTTCTCTTTATACAATGTCTTGATGAGGGGCCACAATCTCCAGATTTTTTTTATTAATACAATGTAATAATCATTTTTGTTGCGATCATTGTCCAATTGTCGTTCAACTCTCTTATTTTGGACTGTGAATCGTTTTGGTGTGTGATGTTGGTGAATATTCAGGTTACGTCTTAAATCGTAAAGTTTCGTAAGCGTTGTCCTCGGGTCTAAATGAAAGATTTCTAATGCAGCACTGGATGGTCCACTGGTCTTCATTATAGAAATTAGACTTTGTATTACATTTCGCATTGTATTATATTTTTGATATTTGTTTAATCTAAATACATTTCCATTGATTTCATATGAATCTGTATCATCTCCAGCTTTTTGTCTTTTGATTGTCAATATATGTATTATATCATTTTTGTTGTATCGATTTCTCTTATATTTCTTTCTCTCTGGAGTAGTTAATAAACTGTTTAATTTAAGTAATTGATGATTAGAGTTATCTTCTTTATTATCATTATGATCTTCCGTGTATATTATATTTCTTAACATAGTTTTTCTTAAGTTATTTCGCTGAATGTTCTTTAATATGCCATCTAGTAAATAATCTTCTAGGTCATCAACGTGCTTTGCCTAGAATTAAAGTAATTGAAAAATTAGTAATGAAAATTTGAAAGTTGGTAACCGTTTTAATGTAGTATTATAAAGCAATCTAAGTTCATTAGAAAAAGGACAAAATTACATGTTTGTTTCCTATTAATAGTAAGTAACGTAATTTGTGTTTTTTTTTTAATTTTACAAAACGTGTTCACTCTACTCTACTAAAAAAGATACTTATCACCTCTCCAAGTAGTGTTATAACTAAAATATACAGTTATATAAGTATTACATCTGATGATTCCTAGTAATGACGTAAGTTTAGTTTTGTTTTTATAGAAATATATACTCAACTCTGCAAGTCGCAATTAAAAGTAACGGAATCAAAACAATGTTCAACCACATTTTATCATCATCACTTATCAACTAGTACCTAGTTATTACATGGCTTGTGTTTTCTATTAAATCATTTTATCTTTACGACATATTGAAATTGATTGAGAAATTTTACTATCGCAAAATTGTTAGGTCATGTCATAATTTTAATAAGTTTAGATCGTAGATTTTAATGTTTTTATAATTTTATTATTCGCAGCATGTGCCTTCAACTAGTACTCGCTAAAACACATATGTATATCTCTTTTGAAGGGCCCTCGTAAACTTTTCCAACGTACTAACGTCTTAAGTTTAAGTTAATTTCGGCTTTAATATACCAAATGCAGGGAACATTAATAAAAAAAAACATTTTTGATCACCTGTCTCGAAAAACATCTTAAAAAGGCAACATGAACTGTGATCAGTACAAGTCGAATTCTCTTTCTATTGTTGTACTCTATTATTATCTGGGATTGTCCCTAACCGATTGTAATTTGTCTTGCATACAAAAATTTTCTTACAGTGGATGAAATCCAAGTGGCGTCGTACAAAATGCTTGGATCTTTATACGTGCTTGGTACTGACGTCACGCTCACGCACGACAGGAAATATCTGAAGACCGAGATAGAGAGAAACAAACCGGCGTTGGTAAGTTAAAATAAAATAAACCTTTCTTTAATAGGGTAGGTAGGCAAAGCAGTAATGGTAAGTTACACCTTCTCCAATAGATTTTAGCAACACGATGGTAGTGGCAGCTAAATCCCCGATCTCCAACAATTGTAATAATTTCTAATTACAATGATTTAAAAGTTAAATTTTAATTACATCCATTTTAAATATGATTATCTAAAATTTAACAAAAATGATAAGGTTAAAGTTCACTTAAAAATCTCACTTCATACCATTGAATATTATGGTCTGGAATTGGATTTTTATAAATTTTTCGCATTATCCTATAGTAATAAAAGAAAATAATTGAACGATAGATTTAAAGGTTAAACTTAAAGTTGATAAGTTTAACAGTTAAGTTATAAACACTTAGTTTTTTTGTACATACATTTGTTTTATGTCGGCGCTATTTAGTAAAAAAAAACGTAATGGTTTAGTTTACACAATACCGTATCTTAAATCAAATATTTAATCCGACATTTTACCATTCCCATATGTAGTCACAGCCTACGTGTAAGCTCAAATGGAGTTAGTAGCCAATATATTAATAATGGTGTATAACTAAGTAACATTTGTGTGATTCTTCCATATTTTCAGGGCTCATGCCTCGGTGCCTTCAGCTCCACCTTCCCGGTGGCGTTCCTGGAGCCGCACCTTAATAAGCACAACCAGTTCTCGCTTCTCAACCGCATCGCGGATCACTCGCTCGAAGCGCAAGGTCCGAAATTTGAACATTTTTTTTGTTGCCGCTTACATGTTCTACAATTTAAAACTTGTTTAGTAACTTCTACTGTGTCGCAACAGCTTACTTATTTTTTTGTAAAGCAAAAGTTTCTGCATAGATTTCTAGGTCACAAACATATGCGGTTAGTGTTAGGGTTTTTTGGAACTCATCTAGATTGCTACCATCCTGATTGACAATCTGCCGCTATTATAACATTGCCGTATTCAGGCAATCTATGAGAGTAGAAATATTCTAGGTAATCATTCTTAACTATTTTTGTCACTTAACATCGTATGAAGTTGATCGTATTAGCCCATTGCTGATTAATAAATGTAAGATTTGTGTACAAATTTTAAGTTTAATAGTTTCTCTGCATGGTCTTTAATTTTATTTCTTTGTAAATACCAAGAGACAGCGTGCCGCTGGCGAGCTTGTTACGCCGTTACTTCTTCGCAGCTAAAGCACATTACGTGCGGTGAAAGATTGATGAACGGTTGGCGCTATTTTTTGTTTGACGTCACAAAGTGCCATGTTTAACCCATAAATGCATAATGTTGTATTTGTCTACAAATCAGTTTTGATTCTCACCCAAAAACCTATGTATGTTCATACGATCTCGAACGCACAATGATGACTGTAGACAACCAAGATAATTTTAGCGACAAAATATGTATTTAATTTGCATTACCAACATAGTGGGTGATGAAGTCCGAAGGAGAAATATCATGCATTTAAGATTTAAAGCTAATGTGAACGTAAGTATTTAATATTGATAGTCGGAACTCTTATACTTATATTGTTATTATTGATACGTATGTTGTCAGTGTAATTAATAAATAATCAAATGCCACTCGGTAGCCTATTTTGGAGCAGTAAGTTTTTACTTTGACTTTGGATTCATTTGTTAGACATAATGGCGAAGATGGAGCAATCGATGCCGACGCTTGAGACGATCCTGGGCGAGGTGGACCAGTTCGTGGAGTCGGACCGTACTTACAGCGAGGCGCCGCACATCATCGACGTGGTGCTGCCGCTGCTCTGCTCCTACCTGCCGTTCTGGTGGGCGCAGGGGCCGGACAACGTCACGCCCACGGCAGGGTGAGTGCGCGACGAATACAATCCCAACAGACTAACCATAACTGAGGTCTTTGTTAAATGGTAACGCGTTACTTTAGCGACTTTCAAATTCAATTTTTAGAGACGACGAGAGTAAAAAGAAAGCTGTTACATGTCTACACTACAACTACTAGTGAACAAGTCTTTATTATGCAAAAGACTTGTTCACTAAATTAATCTATATAAGAATGTTCGGAAGAATATTCTATTTAAATATCAGTAAGCTGTTGAATAGTAAACCTTTTTCTTTAGTTACTGACGATGATATTATAATTTTTAATCTTGGTACTATACTTGTACTCTTGGTACTATATTATTACTTAATTTAAAAAGATATTAAGAGACGAAATCATATTTCATTGATCGAAATGAATAAAAAATTCTACGATAAATAGATATTAAACATTTATTCAGTTCTCAAAAGATTTACTATGAAATGTGACTAGGCACAAATATAACGATTCTTGCAGGAACCACGTAACCATGGTGACCGCGGAGCACATGAACCAATTGCTCAAGAACGTGTTGAAGCTGATAAAGAAGAACATAGGTAACGAGAGCGCGCCGTGGATGACTCGCATCGCGACCTACACGCAGCAGATTATCATCAACAGCTCGGAGGAGCTTCTGAGGGACTCCTTCCTCCCGCTGGCGGAGAGGGTCAGAAAGCGGACCGACACGATGTTTCACAAGGAGGAGAGCTTGAGAGGTTTCATTAAGGTATAACAAATTGTTCAATATACAAACTGCTTTCGCTACACACCCCCAAACGCAGGCTCTTGTTAGATTTCTAAGCAGTTGTAAGGTTTGCCTAGCTACCATCCACATATTTTTAATCCGTTGTCATAACAGTATAGCGTTGTTATGGTATTTTCATCTTCACGATGTGAGATCTAGAATATTCCAGGTATGTTATCTTTAGAGGAAAGGTCTAATCAATCCTTATGGGTTTAACAACTCTCTTCATTCCAGTCTTCAACAGACGATACCTCTCAAGTGGAGTCTCAGATACAGGAAGACTGGCAGCTCCTTGTTCGAGACATTTACTCTTTCTACCCGCTACTCATCAAATACGTCGATCTACAGAGAAACCACTGGCTTAGGAACAATGTACCAGGTAACAACATCTGTCTTTCACTTGTAAATGAAAAGTAAGAGATGAGCATACTTTACTGGTGGTAAATCTCTGGCTAGAGACCTTTTGGGTACGCTTGATGCTTGGTTGCAAAAATATTTATAACAGTACAATAATTTAATACACAAACGCGCCAACAAAAAGGAATTTGCCTTTATAAAAATTATATCACATTTTCATAAACTTTCCGTTTGATAACTTCCGTGTCAAATATTATTATTGTAAATAATATTGTTGTTTTTTAAATTAGAAATGATTGTTTTACTTCTTCCACAGAGGCGGAAGAGTTGTATAACCACGTCGCAGAAATATTTAACATCTGGTCGAAGAGTCAGTACTTCTTGAAGGAGGAACAGAACTTCATATCTGCCAACGAGATCGACAACATGGTAAACCGTTGTATAAACTAATTTCTTTTCTTCTCTCAAGGGTAACAAATTGTCGCCTTCTCTTAAAAATTCATCAGATTCAGAATTCAATACTGCCTTATTATGATTTCATTCTATATTATGTCTGTGATTCTTCTTTGTATTTTTGTTATATTCGCTGATAAATTCTATATCTTTTCTTGGGTTCAATCTAAAGCATATTTGGCTGCAATATTCAATGTTGTAAAATATTATTCAAATTCATCAACAAATTCGGTCTAAGATCGTATGTTGTTACTTATCTCTCAGTCCACTAAGTTAAACCAAGATATAGCTGTAAATCAGTGCATTGTTTACCTTGGGACATATTTGCAATGGTTATTTTGCACCATTACTGTGTACACAGTCGCTTACATTTACAACAACTTTTTACGTCAGCTTTAACTCTCTTCACATTTTGTCGTATATAAATCAATGAAAAAGTAAAAATGATCAATCTATCAATCAATAATATAACATATATAAATTTGTCGAGTATCTATGTTATGATCTATTTCAATATTTTTAGTTTTACAAAACTATTATATCTATCATTGATAAAATACTACGATCCATGAAAGATATATTTTTCAACTATTACGATACTGACGATAAGTGGTACGATTTAATTTTTTTTTTGTACTGAAGTGTACAAAAGTTTGGTGGACATTTTTACTTTTAGTTGTATAATTAAGATTAAAAAAATAAAAACAATTGTACAATATCGCGACACAGTTAACTGGTTCATTTCTTCATTCCTTTTCGGTCATTTTAATCTGTGCTCTAATCTAAGACGACTGGCAGTATATGCCGTTGCATTAACAAATGCTAAAGAAAAAATAAAACTTGATTTATTTCTTCTTATACTAAGTTTTATCGCCACAAAATATACTTTAGATTATCACAAAAGCAATTATCAGCGAATATCTTGTCTTTCTATTGCATTTTATCTATATGTACATATCTTCCACACTGTGAACTCACAGCATGGTGTAAAAACTCTTGGCCCGTATCCGAAACTGAAACCTTATTATGCGATACGGGCCGTTGTATTTTGTACTTTATTCTTTTATGTCATAGCGTGCATTTTGATTTGTGGACCACAGGTGCTCATAATGCCTACAGCCACAAGGCGGGTGACCACCATTGTCGATGGCACGCCACAAGGTGGTGGAAAGGTAATCATTTCGTATGTTTTGTCATTAAATGTTTCATGTTTAAAATAACAGATCCGTTCTTCTCGACTTATTTCTTTATGTTAATTCCAGAAGCAGTGTAAGTTACGATATTACTTATTTTTAATTTTTAAAGTTTAATTATTTAAGATTATAGTTGGATGATATTATGTGCTATGGTGAATTGTGTTAAAATATATTTTTCTATATATGTCGAATATTCACTTCATAACATAACTAATAAATATTAGGAGCAATACGTAAATATAAGTGATCCGTCACAGTGGAAAACCGTATTCTTGCGTGGCCCATCCGTTAACTGCTTAAGTATTATAAATTTATACATTTCTATTCTCTGTATTAATTGAATGTCTCTTTAGTTTATAAAACTGTTTTAGTCATCATGTATATTATATGACCAATGTAATATTTTAGGAATTGATGCCGTGAAATAATATGTTAAATGTCATATTATGTCGCCATTATTTATCCATATAAATAATATGATTGAATAAATATGAAACATAAAAAAAGTTATGATACTTATGATTGTTTAAAAAATAGTTGTTTATAATTTCTGTTACATTTTTATAACAGTTCTTTTGGAACGGATTTTATAGAAAAAGAAGAAGCATCGCGACAAGAAGCGCGACAAGGATAAGGAGGTGCAGGCTTCGCTGATGGTGGCCTGCCTGAAGAGGCTGCTGCCGGTCGGACTCAACCTGTTCGCGGGGAGGGAGCAAGAGCTGGTGCAGCACTGCAAGGACCGCTTCTTAAAGGTGAATGAGAAGAAGTTAGGAGTGGGAGTATACGCTAAAGTTCCGTGGCGTGCCTGCAACGCAAGCTCAAATATTTTTGATTGCGTCCTTGGCGTAGTGGTTTATCCGCTTGCTTTGTAATGCGGAGATCCCGGGTTCGATTCCCGGGCCACAAGACTAGTGGAGTCTGAATAGTTGTAGGGTTTTTCTAACCCGCCCGACTAGCTATCATTATCAATGTCAATCAGCCACCATAAAAGGGTTGCTGTGTTCCGATAATCATACATGTGAGTCAGAAATATTCTGGACGAACACGCTTCACCATTTACGGCCTCGTTGTCACTTAACATCAGGTAAAATCTAATCCAATCACCAAGTATTAGACCATACTCGATAAAAAAAGAATACTTACTGCGCCAATCATGAAGCCCCAAATAAATGTGCCTTTTTGATTTTGTAATAATGTAAAACTTATGTGTTTAACATTAAATTTACCGACACATTTTTACGGTTTCCTTTTTTCATAATAATTCTGTACATTACCTTATTCATAGTTTTGCAAAATATATAGAACGATGTTTCCGGAGGCGGCATAAAACAAAAAATCAAAGGCGTATTAGTTTGACTGTTTAATAAATACATATTATTTTATTTAAGGTTGGTTCGTCAAAATGACGGGTCCGGTTAATCTAGTTTTAATGTATTTTTATTATACTTGAAACCATGTCCCCTCAGATTTTCAAAAAAAAATAGGTCCATATAAATTAAAAATTCTCGGCTATTCAGCCGGCGCTTACCTAGACACTTGACTGAAATATACGAACCTCAGTGTTAACAACACTACCTCGGAGATGAGAAAAATTATTGGATTTAATGTTGTTGTTCTTTTTTCCGGTGGCCATGTAATTAACACTTCCAGGTCCGCATGTAGTAGCTCATTTTTTATTTATTTTTAGCGCCGGCGAGATTGCCATGATCTTTTTTAAATCACATAGAATAAAGGTTCTAAGTATAACAGGAAAAAAAAACAATTAAACGACCATGTTTTATATTATTATAAATACGAAAGGCACAAAAGGAGATTTTTATAAGTTTTGGCCCTAAAAACAGCATAATTTGGGTAACCTGTTACATTTTTATTGTAACAAAAATGACACCACTGTGGTGTGACCGGCCGTCAAGCGATATTTCACGAATGACCCCGCTGCCGTGTCGCCGGACGTCGAAGTGTTAATAAATTGATTGCGAACCCGTTAGAAAATGTCGGAGCAAGACGTGTCCGAGTTCGCGAAGACCCAGCTGACTCTGCCCGATAAGATCGACCCGGCCGACGAGATGTCGTGGCAGCACTACCTGTACAGCAAGCTCGGCTCCAAGAGCAAGGCCAACATCACCGTCGAGACCGCCGAGAACAAAGTGAAGATCATCGACGACACCGTCGAGCGGATCGTCGCCATGAGTAAAGTGCTCTTCGGATTGCATATGGTGAGTGTCTTTTAAATTTATTCTTCGCAATAAGACAATGCCGCGGGCATTGATACTCTAATGTCATTCGTAATAAAACAAGAAATTGTTTTGTTATTTTCCGTTTTGTTTTTAATCGCAAATACTAGACTAAATTCTAATCTCGACGCAATTGGACACTTTTATTAAATTGCTTCAATTATACAATCGTTTTCTATACTCGTAAATCTATCTAGGAGTAGTACGTCATTTCAAAACGCGCTCTCTCTTGAGAACTACAGATTAGAAATTATCCTAATAGTTTATGTTTTATTTTTTTGTTACATTTTATTTATTTATTTTTTTTTGCGTTTGTGTCTTCGAACAGATCGACCATCCACAACAAATGAGCAAAAACGTTTACCGCTCGGTTGTGTCCATACAACGGAAGCGCGCCGTAATAGCTTGCTTCAGACAGACTTCGCTGCACTCCTTACCAAGGTTCAAACGATTTCATGCTTAATGGCTTGTGAAATAAATTTCATAATCGAATGACTACTGTTTGTGATTTTGTTCTTTTATTTTCGTTATATAATTCTTTTAATATTCTTTAATATTTTGTCTTGGTTTTTTTTAGTTTTTGTTTTAATCTAACTACATTAACTTTAGTTGTATTAAATGTGTAATATAATTTTGACTGATTATCTTAAAAGATTTACCAGTAATTAGGATCCATATATGCCGTTAACTAGTTACTAGTAGCAAGTACTGCTTCTCTTTACAGACCGATCACCTTTAAAGCTCAATTTCATGATATAACTTTGTATAAATGATCCATACAAAATCACTCCCTTATAAATGACTTGTAAATTCTCCCTTATATATAACCTATACAAAAGACCTTACTTTTAAATTATATATACAATGTTCCTTCCCATAAATTGCTGATAAAAAATATCTTCATCATAAATCACTCATACAAAAACACCTTGGTTATGTATGCCATATAAATATACCTACCTTATGAATACTGTTTTTAGCATAAACATATACATTTTTTTGGGATTAATAAAAAAAAATAATCCATACAAATAACCTGCTAACAAATTGCCCATGTTTGCTCAGTTGTGCGATAACATGCATGTGTTTTGCACGCCTCCAACCGGCTAGGCGACCAAGCCGAAGCAGCCCTCGGACAACTGGAAGCGGGTGCTGTGCGCCGCTCGGAAGCGCGCGGCTGTCGCCTGCCTGCGCTCCATGCATCTATACAGGCTTAGCCGGTCTGTAATGCATCTAGAACTCAAATAGTTGGTAAACGTAGTGTTGGCCTCATACAATGTTCAGATGTCGCAGGTACGAGTCAGTGAAGTTTCATGTTGAACCCTGAAGTAGGAGTGTTGAAGATAACTAGTGGGGCCCACAGTCAAATAGTAGTAGGTAGTCAAGTCAACCGTGGACGTTGGTGGGTCTGTTTGTAGATCCCGTAGAAGGTGCGCCGACGATATAGGGATGGTCAGGTTACGCCGCTGAGCATAAGATCTCTTTGGAGATACTGGAGGGCGGCCCATGTTCCACAGTAGGCGTGTATCGGCTGATGATGATGATACACAATAATAACTTTTATCACCACTCAAAAAGCGTCTAGTAGTGGAGTTGTGGATAATTGTCATTAGCTATTTTGGGCTGCTTTTTTGGTGCAGCAAATAACTCACCGTCTTGTAATACAGAAGCTTATGATTGACAGAGTCACATAAGTACTTGAGTTTAGATATTGGTATGCTGCAGCTATTGCTGCTGAATTCGGAAAATTAAGCACCGTTAGTTTTTTTGACGACTGTTACAGCTTCATTTGAACTGGCTCACGAATCCGGTGATCCGTGAGCTATATTGGTATGATTTTCTTATACCACTTATCATTACGTCAATAAATGAGCTTGCAGATCCTGAACCCGCGAAGACACAACATATGGCTTGCACGTTATTCCAATGTGTACTTTATTTCGTTAATGTTAAGATTCTTAATACAATGAATACTTAATTTGTATATAATTTTATATTATCCCTTTATGAACGTAACAGACACCGCGCCTGCAATATCTTCGCACGGACTTACTACGAGCTCTGGCTAGAAGAAGAGAATATAGGACAAGAAGTAATGATAGAAGATTTAACTGTAAGTTGTAACGTTATTTAATCTGTCTAATATATTGTCTATCTTATCTTCTAATAAAACTCGTCTATAGTAGCGACAGGATATAGGCATAAAGTGTAGAGATGACATAATATCTGTATTAGTAATTCTATGTTAATGAAAAATATATTCATGAATATTATTCTATTTTAAATAATAATAGTAATAAAATCAAAATTACATGCTTATAATACATATGGTACAGTATTTATTACTTACTACAAGGAAACGAAGACTACTGATTAAATATTGGTTATATGGCGAATAATTATTATTATTTCTACGTATTAGTATTTTAGTATGTATTCTTATTTTAAACAGCTGTTAAAGGTAATTAAAGACATTATTATGATCCTTTGTTATTATATAACAAGTAAATCAATAGCGCAAAATTTATAATTTATTAATGTAACGCAGCAATCGTTCGAGGACGCGGAACTGAAGAAGAGTGACGTCGTGGAGGAGGAGGGCAAGCCAGATCCTCTCACTCAGCTGGTCACCACCTTCTGCAGGGGCGCGATGACTGAACGGTCGGGAGCACTGCAGGTATATTATCTACTATTGGCTACATTTGTGGTATGGTGGTTAACTAGCACGATAAACGAAGATCTCTGCTACTATTTACGAGGCAACCGTAATAGTTGGCTTTAGATGGTAGTAAGACTTTTTCATGGTCACCTGGTAGCCTAATATACATGGGCGAGCCTGCCGAGCTAGCCCAAGCACTTACATGTGCATCTACATAAAAAATATTATTTAATTACGTGATTTTGCGATTTCTTTTTATCGCTATGGTCGTATTTAGAGTATATAACCAATACAATTTATATTTATTTAGTGCACTACACTGATGACGTTATATTACAGGAAGACCCGTTGTATATGTCCTACGCGCACATAATAGCCAAGTCGTGCGGGGAAGAAGAGGAGGAAGGTGGTGGAGATGAGGAAGAAGGAGGGGGAGAAGCGGAGGGTGAAGAGGAGGGCCGAGCCAGTATACATGTAAGTAGTAAAGCACCTATGGGACTTCTCTCTATACAATCTCATACTTTTCCATCTTAAACTCTTACTTCACTATTTCATAGTCATCACTAAAAATTACCTCCTACTAACAAATTGTTAAATTCCATGCAGAAAACAATGGAAATGTTTATGGTATGTATTTAAATAAATCATATGCTTCTAGAAGAACATAATACATGCATTCACACAATCTATTTCACTGGTACGACTTCTTCTACGTATTTAATGTACAAAATAAACTAGCGATTTTTGTGTAAAAAAATCTTTTTATTTCTAACTATAAGTCTTATATTTTAAAATATTAATTGAGATATATAATGTTGAAAAAAAAATCAGTTCAATAAACGGAAGAATTATACGATTAGAATTGATTTTCATCCAAAAAATCCTTAAAATTTCACTATAAATTGAAATCGGTCTTAAAATTTTAAAACGAACTTATTAAAATTTGTTAATCTGTGATAATACTCTATAAAATTTATGTAAAGCTATATAGAAAGCATAAAATGACACAAACAAATTTGCTTAAACTTTCATAATAGACTCTAAGAGTTTATATAAATAGAAACGTAACAGTGGAAGGCGGGCTTAAAACTTTAAAATGCCACATTGCACAGGAGCAAGAGATGGAGAAGCAGAAGCTGCTGTTCCACCAGGCGCGGCTCGCGGACAGGGGCGTGGCCGAGATGGTGTTACTCCACATATCAGCCTCTAAAGGAGTGCCCAGCGACATGGTTATGAAGACGCTGCAGCTCGGCATATCCATACTGCGCGGTGGTAACATCGACATACAAATGGTAAGAGGATTTTTAAACGGCAATGGGCTTACACTCGACCTCAATCTACACATGATATTAAGTGACAATGAGGTCATACTGAAGCGTGCTCGCCCGGAATACTTATGACGGAAAACATAGAGGCTAGACTAGGCAAGTTCGAAGAAATCCTACCGCCACCCAGACCTAACCACTCATATGACCTCGGAACAGAACCTGATGTGCTATGAGGCAAGCGGTAAACCACTGCCCCACGGAAACAGTTACATATAGTTCAACCAGCTTGCAATTGGCTACCATAATGCGTTCCAGCGTTAATCATCTCCTTGCGTATGAAAGATTAGAGCGATAAAGTAAGGAGCTGTTCAACTTATGTAGAGATACGTTCGTACTTACAGGGCATGTTGAACCATCTAAAAGACAAGAAGGACGTCGGATTCTTCACATCAATAGCCGGCCTCATGAACTCGTGTTCCGTGCTCGATCTGGACGCGTTCGAGAGGAACACGAAAGCAGAAGGTTCCCGAATGTTTTTTATATTGAATTATTAAATAAAAAAAAATGGTTAGCTAGCACGCATACGCATGTAGGTCGGACGTTAGAGATTTTGATGATTTCTTCCAAATTAAATCAACTTTGTAATAATCTAAATTATTAACTAAAACTTACCTTTTCTAAGCCTTATTTTTTTGTACAATTTTTTCATAAATGTTTACTGTTCTTTGACAATAAACACTAAACAACAATTGAACAATTTAATAGCTGCTTTATTTCTTTAAATGAATTGTGATAGATTGGTGTTATGTATGGCTACAACCTAATCACGGCGCCAATGTTAAAAACGTCAGATATAATACTTTTGCAGAAACAATTTTAGTGAGAATAATTAAGATGTTGAATAGAAATAAAGCTTAAACTTTAATTCAAGATTACTGTATCAGTTCTTTCTCTATTTCGACATTCAGCGCCATATCTTTTTTATGTGACTAATAGTAGATATTTTAATATTGCAGGTCTCGGCGTCGGTCTGGAGGGCGCAGCCGGCGAGAAGAACATGCACGACGCCGAGTTTACTTGCGCGTTGTTCCGGTTCATTCAGCTCACCTGCGAAGGGCACAACTTGGGTGGGTCATTGTAATTTATATCGAAACATCTCCCATTATTCAAGCCTTTATTTAGTTCACATACGGGAAGGCCTTCGTATACCTATTAGTGCGGATATGAGAAAGTAATTTCGGATGTACACTTACTCTCTCTTATGTACACTAACGATGTTACATGTTTGTCTTTTTAAGGCATAGACCACGTAACGCTCTCGTACACATCCGTAAGCCCGTCACTACTGGTTACAATGGCTGTGGCTCCTTCTATGTATATTCCTAGGTTCCCCTTCTCTCTACCGTGGATGAGCAGGCCATGGCTGGTCACGTTAGAGCTCACTCACTCATTATTATTCTAATTTATCATGAGGGGTTATTATTATCGCTTATTATGAAGGGTGTTACTATAGCTTATAATAGGGGATATTATTCTAGCTTATAATGTAGCCAAGCTTGAAAACGTGCCGACGTACTTTTTTAGTCATACGTTCTATTAAATTGCAGAGTGGCAGAATTATCTGCGTACACAGGCGGGCAACACCACCACGGTGAACGTGGTGATATGCACCGTGGACTACCTGCTGCGACTGCAGGAGTCCATCATGGACTTCTACTGGCATTATTCGAGCAAGGTGAGCAGTTTTTAATAAACGATATGCTCTTCTCTGTGATAAAATTAAATCTTTCAAAGTTAAGTGGGATTTCTACCGATTAAAAATCATTTGGTGATCGGTGTTACTGCATTAAACACGTTCCGGAACCCCGTGCCTAATGCACCGATGCCCCATTTTAGTGCGCTTAAGCTTGTCTTAATGAAAGGGCGAGGGATAAAATCCTCTTTGACACCTTCGTTGTAATACAGCTACTAAGTTACCTCTCCATATTTACCGTCCACCGCAGGCTTGCTTGGTGGGATAAATGAAATCGATTTATAGTATTATAAAATCTATATTCTTATAATAATATAATTATAAGCAAATAATTATGACTATGGATAAAAGTTGTTGGAAAATATTTTGTGTTTTCCTTATACTGTAGTTTAGTAAGTGGTTTCCAATTTTCTATTTTATTCTTTTGTAAACACTAAGTGGCAGCGTGGTGCTGAGAAGTTTGTTGCGCCGTTTCTTCTTCGTGACGGTGAAGGATACTTGAATCTGGGTACTGTCTATAAATTGTTTGACTTAAAATCATATTATTAATTAAAATAATATTTGTGTAAATGAGTTTTGACGACAACTTTATGTACATTGATAAGAAGAGAACTAACTTTCCGAATCTTTATGACAGGAACTTATCGATCCTGCCGGCAAGGCAAACTTCTTCAAAGCGATCGGCGTCGCTTCACAGGTGTTCAATACACTGACTGAGGTGATACAGGGACCCTGTACCCAGAATCAGCAGGCTCTAGCACATTCCAGGTCTGCTGTTATAATAATAACCTATAATAATAGTTTATAGGTCCGTAATAAGTATGTTGGTCAAAGAGCACCGGCAATTCGCCTACTTTTGCAATTCACAGGATGTTGCTGCCGTCTGTGGGCGACGATAATTACTTTTCATCGCATAAACTATCAGTGTTTGATAACGTATCTAAAAAAATATATATCACGCGTGTTTCATTAGAATAAGCGACGTTTATTTAAAAAAAGATCATTAGAGTTTCGTAGAAAAAAATTTAATTAAAATTTGGAATGATCACATTATCATGATGAATTTTTTGAGTATTGAAATTTGCGTCAAAATCTTTTAGATTTACTTTGGCATCGATACCAACATTACACTGGATGCACCGGCAGTTCTGCCATACGAACAGAAAAGTTCGACTGTCCCTACTAAAGCTTATATTCCTCGAATATCTTGAGTCGACGATAAAGATGAAATTAACAAATGACGTAATATAATTTAGACTATGAAAGTGTACATATTAAGTGTCTGGCTTGCTCTAGAAGCACGCCTCTGACCGTAACTACAATATTTACGATGATCATGTTTCTTCATAGGTTGTGGGACGCGGTGGGCGGTTTCCTCTTTCTTTTCTCCCACATGCAGGACAAGCTGTCGAAGCACTCCTCACAAGTGGACCTCCTCAAGGAGCTGCTCAATCTACAGAAGGATATGATCACCATGATGTTATCTATGCTTGAAGGAAATGTCGTTAACGGTAAATGTTCAAATTTATTCTATTGTCATCAAATTGTCTTCCGCATTCCATCACCCTAGATATCTTCCACCAACTCAAAGTTTATAAAATTGTGTTTACCACACACTTGTTTGATATTCACTAATAGATATTTTTATTGATTTGTTCCTACCATTTGGTAAATATTTCTTTATCGGCAGGGGGCTGACACTTGACCTCTATTTTACATCATGTTAAGTGGTACATTGTGGCAGAAGACGATAAAGCGAAACTGTAGAATAATTTTATGTGTATACGTGTGACTGCCAGAGTCACGTGTATACACATAAAACTATTATGGCAGCAAAATAACAAAATTAACTTGGTAGTTCAGCAGAAGGTACAAGAAAAGTCCAGCAGTATCTAAATTCCATAACTTATGTAGATGGATCTGAAATCGAAATAGTCTTA
>DWQX01002403.1:0-21949 GCA_018245475.1 Pharmacophagus antenor | reverse complement strand
TACAAGGGAGCCGCCATATAATATAATGACAATTGCAACACCTGGTCCTTACGCGGCGCTCATCTGTGGTAAATAAAGCATGCCCATTTATGGCATAGTCATTGTGTAAAAGATAAGAGAAATGGTATTTAGACATTCAAATTTCATATTGTTACGTTATCATACGCAGATTTTAAATTTTTGCAAATTATAACCTGTGTACAAAGTGGTCTCAAACTTTTGGCCGGCAGTGTATACAAACGTGAATCGAAGCTAGAACAATCGACGCGTGGGTTCTGGGCACTTTTGGTTATAATTTGGAATCTTACAAACGAATGTTCTAGAGTTCTACACTCAACGTTTCATTTCCGATGGAATTATTGGACATTAACGTTAAGTGTTTACTGTTAAATAGTGAAAGGAAATAACTAACATTTGATTGACTTACATAAACGTTTATATGAGTATCGAAAATATCTTTATATTCACACTAAAGTAATATATCCGAGGTCGAGAACGTCAAGTATTGTCGTGAAGTATCCCATTGAGAGGCATTCCTACTTTCACAGCCGAACGCGATCGCTTTATCTCTAAGCAATTTGAATAGTCTTGTGCAACGCCAAAGTAACTTGTACAGTTAAAAATGCCCGAGGCCAGTTTAAATTAAAGATGTCACAACTCCGAAACAAAATGTCATTTAGTGTCTACGTTAGTTTACAAGAACTTTTGTAATATTTTATGAATATTTTAACTTAAGTTCTTTGTGTTATAAAAAGTAGTGCAAAAACGTAAACATAACAAACGTTAAATGTTTACAAAAATATGGGATTGTTTTAACAATAATTTCTAAAAATTATTATGTTTGCGACAAAGAAAAAGGATAGGTATTATAACTTGATTATAATGTACTTGTATATTCCAACGTTATCATTAGCTGATATACGCGCACTGCTACACATAGTTCTCTTCCCCAGCGATGTTCAGAACAATAGGCTCTGTTTTGGCTGCATCCAGCGGCTGTCCGTCATTTTTACCAGAACGCTGATCTGATGGGAGATTTACCAACATTATAGTTTGCGGTCTATTAGTTTGCGGTCTTCACTCGAAGACTGTACCATCGCAACGTTGTGAGTACGAGGCCTAAACGTAACATTTGTAACATTTATTATTGTAAAAAATATTTCTACAAATGTATTATAAAGTCACAAATATACATCCCACACCTTCATTCTACCGCCTTTAATGTGTTGAAACATCTTAAAAACTCAGTTATGTTACCTATGATAGAATAAAAAAATATGCAATCATGTCGATTAGAATTAGAATTTGCTAAAAATGATAGTATTAAGAATGTTCCGTTATCAAAGTTAAAAGAATTATTATAATTTTGACCTTGACTAATGGAAATCATATGTAATTTGCCATACATTTTTATAATAAGTAGATTTCTCTACATTGAAAGTAGCATTCTGATAATTACTCGACGGATCAAAACAATTCCTGCCACCTACAATATATATATATGTATGTATATCTTAGGCTCTTTTACTGCGTTAAATTACTAAAGATGTAACTATAAATTACATTTACATTTACTTTTTTAATTTTTTGAATAATAATGGTGTCATGTCGAATGACTTTTGACCTTAGTCACCTTATAATCTTTAAACTTGTCAGTCGTGAGGTCAACGAGTGTTCGGATATTACGTTACAATTCATGAAAGTTAATTTTGAACTTTAGGATGAAGTTTATAAGGTGAATGACTATAATACATAATTATAAATAATTTGTACCTAACCAATAAGAGAAGTAGCTTAGATGTTATTTAAAGAATTTTGTATTTTAAAAAGTAGAACTTTATGCAGAATGAAAAATGAATGAGATTTTTTATTGAGGCTATTAAAAATTTTTCAGTGTTTTTATTATTACAGCGTAATTACTGTTTCATCTCAGAAGTATTAGCGAAATAAAACAAAACTTGTAATTATTATAAAAAATGTTTTATTAAAGTACAATAAAGCTTCAGTTATTCGATACGTAGATGGTTGGTTATCAGAAATTATCTTGGACATTTATTAAGATAGAATTAGTTATTAGTGGATAATTAATTCTACTTATTACTCAAGGTAATAAAGTCCTTAGCGAACTCCAACAAAATAAACTAAATAAATTTACATAACACAACCGCAAACATTTACAACAGTTTATTTTGCATAAATTATTGAATTATATTTTTACGGTTTTTAACTTGAATCGGTATTTACAAAACTATAAACAAAAAATAAACAACGTAAATAATAAAAAAAAGGAAAGCCTCAGGACATCGTCAA
Organism: Pharmacophagus antenor; assembly: GCA_018245475.1. NCBI lineage: Eukaryota > Metazoa > Arthropoda > Insecta > Lepidoptera > Papilionidae > Pharmacophagus > Pharmacophagus antenor. Next base: position 19,639 of record DWQX01002403.1, on the reverse strand, counting down.
CTGACAGAGTACCAAGCATTTGGCATTGTCTCGCTGGGAAAAAAACAATTATTATATTGAACAGTTTAAACGATGTATCAAAACTAGTGCAGATGATTAATTTGACGTAATTAAACATTCACATCCATACAAATGTATAATGTAATAACTTAATCTTTATTAAGATGCTATATAGGCTAGCTCGTGTTTTAACATATTATGCAACAAGTTAACTCGTTTATATTTAAAAGTAATTTGTTAGGTAAAAGCATTGGAAAAATACGATTAATAATATGATTACAATCTTCAAAGGGAAGGGTCATTCGCTTCAATTTGTTTTGTCTATTGTGATACATTTTAAAATTTAATTTATAGCTTTAAAATACTAGAACAGCAAGATGTTAATGTAAGGAAAATTTATACGCTTCTCCCATAACAAATTGAGCCTATTTATTAGATTGCTAGATAGGTGTTATGTCATGCCCATAATTTTGAGTTACGAGTTGATAATCGTGTTAAATACTTACTTGATGAGAAGTTAAACGGACCAACCTTACATAGTCATTTCTTTTGTAACATGATAGTTTGGTTTATACTTTTATTCTGTCCAGTGTTATAATTATTTTTTATTTTTTTTTCGTGTCATCCATCGCAGTTATATGTAGTATTAAGCTAAAGTATGATTTTACCTTGATTTCGATATAAATTTATATAATAGCACTAATAAGGATTTATAACAATATAAAGTATTAATTAAAGAGGAAATCAGTAAGTAAACAAGAATACTTTAGTGTTAGATTACAATATTATATATTCCCGGAACATAGTTGTACTGTTCCGTTTAAAAAATGTCATTGATAGATTAAGTTAAATTAAAAACCAGTTAGTTAATCGACGTTTGTGATGCTCTATCACGCTTACGTAGTATTCACATAACATTATTTAGATGAGACATAGGATCGCATATCATTTATATAAGAAGAAAAATATTGATAAAAATGTGCGATTAAATATATAAAATAAATCGTTTTATCGTTTGAACATGCTGCATATGTTAATGCCTCTTTTGTATCAACAATGGGCTAAAACTTGATGTCAATTTCATATGTTGGTAAGTGACTATGAGGTTGATGATAAAGGTATTTGCCCAGAAATTTTTGGCTTTCACATAATAACTACCAGAACAGCTTAATATTGTTATGGCGGTCGGATGGCATTGACGACGGTAGCTAGCCTGGCAAATTTGAAAAAGCCCTTCCGCCGTCCAGACTCGACTAATGTGGTCAAAGAATGGAACGCGGAATGTCCGTGCTACAAACCGAGCGGTTTAGCATTACGCCACGGAGGCAGTCAAAAATCATTTGCCAATAAAACAATTTTATTGAACAAGGAAGCATCAACTACATTTAAACAATGAATTCTTTTGGACACGATTTATTCATTTCTCCTGGTCATAAAAGTTTAAATTAAACAAAATAACGAAAATAAAAACCAAATCTCAATCAATTTGAACATAATACAGAAGTCTCATGTTACAAACACTGGAGTCTCTCATCCTAAATAACTATGGACTGTTATTACAATAATTATCATAAGGTTTTCAAACTACGAATTTTTCCACACATCATTACCTTCATAGTAATTTACGTTCATAATCTCATCAATTTAAACTTCAGTAAAAACAAAAATAAACCATCTAACAACCGAGCTCAAAATCAGTTGTAGCGGACAATCGACGAAAAGTAATTTGTGACGATAGCATCATACAAGTATGTGGCGTGGTAATTAATCATTTACTAGGTGGGCCCAAAGCGATACCAACGGAACATTACTTGCTTATTACGGCCAAAGAAGTGAAAGTGATACTAATAAAAAGACAATGCCTTGAAAGCTATAAGATATTAATGCTAATGGACGTGAAAAATTGCGTTTAATTATTTACAAGCTATCTATCGCTGTTGAAAGATTAGTTTATGTTGAAAGATGAATGGAATAATATTCTTTGACTGCCTTCTTTGATATGCAGCAGTAATCAGCAATATTACATCCACGAATCCTGCGTGCACATTACTACGAAAACGAAACGTTCAAAATTCTGCAATATCACCTTAACAAATAATCTAAATATGTACTGGTATTTCAACAAATAGTAATAAAAAAATTGTTGTGGACAATAGGTATTAATTAATACGATAAATTTCGTTGATCTACAGGATTCAGTCAAATAACAATTGATCGTGTATAAATGTTGAAGTGTGATTAATTGATTACAATCCAGCGGGCACGTATGTCAGATGATAGGGTCAAAGCTCAAAAGGTAGCACTCGTGGTGACAGCAGTAACATTTTAATTAAGGAATATAGATATGAGTTATTATTTTTATCAATTCTCATAGCTAGCGTCTCATATCTTTTCTGCGATAATTTTTATTTTATTTTTTCAATCATTGAAAAAAAAAAAATTAAGTTCAAATAATTCAGGATTGATACCGGGACAATTTTTTATAAGATAACTTTTAATTTTTATTTCCTTATTTTAAATTATTTTTAAGGTATTTTTGTTAGGAGATTAGGGATCTAATTATTAATACAGATTAACGGCTAATTTGCCTTGAGGGTCAATAACGCATCCGGTATTTTCTCTAAAGAAGGTTAAATTTATAGAATAAGCGATCGGTTACAGGTATTTCTTCTGTTACTTATTCATCTATTTCAATACAAAGTAAATAAAGCTGCATTTTTAATATTCTTATGTCATTTAACTTCTGACATTGTCAGACATTTTGGTTCTTAAATACTAAAGCCTTACCTTTATGATCCTATAAAACCTAAGTAAAGGAAAACATTACACGTAATGACTGCCAATTTAGGCGCTTTTATAGGAAATTTTACCGGTAAACCTTAAGTTCACATTATGCAAGTAGATTAATTAAATCCAGGCAAATAACTTTTCTGAAAAATAAACATACAAGACGTTGATGAGAAAATAATGTACAGCTTCAGGTGATCCGAACAGGCAACTACTTTTTGCATGGGTCAGTAATGAAACAGGTTAATCAAAAAATTAAATCTGAAATGAGTAGTTATTGTATAACCCTTACATAGCTTTAATAGTTCGGAAAGCTTAAACACTAAACTCATTCATTCGTCCTTTTGGCGAGTCGTTGATAAAATATTTGTCTAACTTTACTTTCAATTATAATGAAAATATGAAAATTTGTTAATAATTTAAATGTAAGGCTAATTTTCTAATAATTAATCTTGGGCTTCTTATAGTGAATCTTGATTGTAATTAATTGTATAATTAAAATTAATCTTATAATTACTTGAAATTAATCATGTAACGTCATGGTCAATTTAGCTCCGATTAAAAAAGGCTGAGAAAATATGGAATACATGTGTTTTATATTTTTTCTTACAAATGCTCTGAAAAAAAAAATATTTTTCTGATTCAATAACAGTATGATTTCTGTTAGAATGTCGGAAACCTCACTAACCTTATATTTTATCTATTATTTTCATTATAAAAAAAGTCTATAGATCTATGCTCATTAACAGTCTCTGGATGTTGCGAGGTCCCATTAAAGTTTCCGGTTTTTTTTTAATGTGATAGAGCAAGACCACCTCCCAAATAATTCCAATACGCAGTAATTTCTCCGTGCCATACATGTAATATTTTTCCTTAATGATATATCAAAGCTAGCTTAAAATTTCTTTTAAATGATTGTAATTTGACTCAAATAACTTAAGAAAAACATAATGTTTTTAAAAATTAATGAAAATTAGGCTGCATGAACGTTTTCTTTCTTTAACGCTACGATCCATTAACATCTATTTTATAACTCTATTTATTTCAATCGGACGATTCAAGGCGATATTTTTAAATTTGGTGGATTATATATTGCTGACTATCTGCCGCTGTTAATTATATTTAAGTATTTAATTGTGTAATCGTAATTAACAAACTTTAATCATATTAGTAGTTTTGAGGTTTTTTTAATTTAAAAAATAACCAAAAGATTTAAATACAACTAACTAACAAGTAATATATAGTTTCTGTCACGGGGTCAATATATATTATAAACTTTATGTAACAAAACATTTCATGTGTAATCGATGTAATTATTTTGCGTGTCACAAGGTAAGCCGAAAAAACCATTATATTATCTATAACTGCCGAAAAAGAATGCAAAAATAATTAATTGTGATAAATGTAATGTTAAGTGACAATGAAACCGCACATGGTGAAAAGTGCTTGCTCAGAATATTCTCTCGTATAACTTCCAAACATCACAAAGCTGTTAAGGCGTTCGATTGACGTAAGGGGTTGACTAGCAAGGTGAGTTTGAAAACCAAACCTCTACCCAGACTCCACTACTTATTGGACCCAGAAGCGAAAACGGGAGTCCGCGTTACAAGATGGTAAACCACTGCGCCATAGGCACACGCACAGTTGAACAGTCTTACTGTTCTTCGTGATAAAAAAAACTGTATGTTTATCATTTCCATAAATCATATTCAACGATATATTTTTATATAAATACAAACACACGTCGGTCAAGGAATTGAACTTGGCTTATTTATGCAACAGAACGTAAAGTAAACAGTGCGGTATGCAAATATGGTTACACATGTTGGAATTCCATTGTGATTAGTACGTGGAACAAAAATTATTAATATTCGAGAGTGTGTTTTTTTCCGCGACTTGTGGCTTTTTGACCTATCTCTCTAAGGTAATACTTACGAGTTATTTTTAACTTTAAACTGAATGGACTCTTCTAGGTTTGTGGGCTGTACCAATTAAAACCATATCATCGCTAAACACCAACTGAGATTGTGGTTATGTACTAACATATAGAACGTAAAATAAGTACTTCTAGTCGTGCAGGGGTCGTCCTGGTTGGTTATTCTGCACTTCACTAGTGACTAGGCTATGGTTACTGAATCCCTCCTAAGGTTACTAGTTCCTCACAAGGTATTGTTCCTTAACCTAAGCGAATGTTTTAACTAAGCAAATAAAGATTAAAGATCAGGGTAAAAACAAGAAGAAATGAACAGGGGAATTAAATAAATTTGCAATGAACATTACAAACGCGTTTCTTATAAAATTAAAGAAATTATAGTGCCTTAATTTACATTTTTAAATTCCATTAATCAAAAAAGGTTATTATTACTCTACTATATATTAATTTTGCTTAATATTGATTGCGTAAGATAGTCATAGAAATTGATTCAATTATATTAAAATTTTTATATTTAACAAATATGGGAGAACGCTGCACTCTTCGGGGCGGAAACACGGCGATGTTTACGGAAAAGTATCCTGGGCAATGTGAATATGTGTCTCGGATCGTTCAGTCAGCCTTGCTATATTCAGCTAGTAATCAGCACCGCTGAAGAACTAACAGTCCTCGCCAACAATGTCGTATTCCTTTGCGAAGGCCGCCTGGTTATTTTACCTCCAAATTCTGTAGCACGTGATGAATAGGTGAATTTGGTTTTAAATTGATATTTTTGCGTGGTCGCACGCGCAATCATTAGTCGATATGTAAGCGTCCTCTTCTACTTTTTGCCCCAACTGGTCGCTGGTGAGGGTGTCATAGACGGACATAGGTCAATTCGGTGCCGCTAAAGAGCCATCAAGATTTATACGATCGGGAACAATTGTTTAAATGAGTAAATTTATTTACTTTTAAACATATCTATGCGATATTATCAAGATAGACTTTTTTTTCGAATCACTGTTGAAATCTTATCAAATAAATTAGTTTGCAGATGTATATCAAAGATAAGAAGATAAATTACTTGTGATATCTACTTAACATAATTTAGATAGATTATTGTTACGCAATATGTAAGAAATATTATTTAACGAAACTATTATTTGTTCAAAATTATTTTTATTAAACAATATAATGTACCCCAAAAATATCTGTTTGCCGAAACGGCTTCCATGTTACATAAATAAACTTATAATTGAACGTATTTATTGTTATAATACTTCTGAGAGTTTTAACGTATTCTTGAAATTATCTTTTCAGAATACACTCTGTTTTTATTTTATTTTAATTATTTTTTATCCTTGTCAGTACGAAATGCATCTAGTCGTTCAGTTTAATGTAATACAACAGACTAACCTATAACACCATTCTTTTCGCGTCGCTGAGATTAGATTTATGATAACAATCCCTTAACATTGAAGGCAGGTAAATGCGACACGACGGCTCTGAAGTTCTTAACGGTGCAGCAGAAACTGTAACCAATTTCGACGCGGTCAGGTTGCCAGCGCAGCCAATGGAAGGCCTTGTTATTGCGACACTGGTCTTTGCAGAACTGAAGCTCGCGCGCCTCGTCTAACGTGATGTAGGGATTGTTTATTCCTATGAATGCAGTGCCGAGCAGTCGAGACGGCTCATATACCACCTGTATTAAAAAAAAAACGCTCTTAGGAAATTAGGACTTAAAGTTTATGATCTCCTTATTAGAGTGCAATCTTTGTCTAAGAATGGCTATCATTCTAGTAACAGGGTTCACGAAATTTATGATATTCAATTTATATCTTTTTTAAAACTTAATTTACATGAAGTTAAGCGAATTCTATATCTGTATTTTTACCTTATAATAGTACATAGGCACAGGCAATTGTTGATTATTGTTGCTATCGGTGTTTAGGTAAATATCGATTAAATTATCTTCAGAATCACGTAGCTTTAATACTCCATAAGTTCCGGTGTATACGATGGTGTTGTAACCGGCTTCTCCAATTCTTGAACGAAGATTCTGGAATAATTTAAAGTCAGTTCCTTTCTTTTTAAGCCATTAATAAATAAAAAAAGAATCGATTAACCTAAAGAAACTAAAAGAAATCTGGTAGAACTGGCCTAATTACTGTTAAGTTAATTTGATTGTTTTTATTTTCCAAACAGAAAAATAAAAATCAAAATCCTAACTCTCTACAATATTTTTTTTTTACTTTTTATCTACATCGTTAACCACTCTTGCATGAACTTAAATAGCTTAAAAGGTTTTTCCTTCCAATTTTTTTCTTGCTAAAGAAAGTTATAAATCATAAAAAGCCTATGCAGTTTTTGACTTTTTACTCGCCTGCTCGAGCCAATTCCAGTTTCCGTTGTTAAAAGACTGCCACTGTGGAGCGGAATTTATAAAATAGAATGAAGCACGTTGTCCAGTTGCATATATAAAGTCAGTCTTCGCGGCAAGATGGCCTCGAGCCAAGTACTGAGTTTTTGTTACGTATTTATCGGCTAGGTAATTACCTACATAATCGGCAATAGTTAACTTTTGTTGATTTTTACTGTATAGATTGTTAACGTCTACACCGGGGAAGAATGTACCGGCTGAAAGAAGATATAGTGTTAGTCTGTCATAATCTGACTCTGTCTCTACGAGAATAAGTATAAGAAGGCATATCTTGAAAAAATATTAATATACTTTTAACCGGAGGTTTAAATTAAAGTATTAAATTTTCAAAGATATATTGTATAAAAGATCTCATCTCCTTGAGATATACTGTTACCATTAATCCAGTGATTTCATTAACAAGCGACAAAATTGTTGAAATATATCTTACTGTAGAAAAGGTATCTCTAATTAAAAAAATAATAACCCATTTAAATACCTCGCCAGTTCGGTCTGTCCACGTGTAATTGGTTCACAGCATTCTGAGGATTCAATTCATACCACACATATAGAACCCCCAATCGGTTCTGGTCGAAGCAAGACCAGTACAGAGGGTAAAATATATTATTAACTACATAGCCGACTCTACAATAAATAAATTTATTTATTAATGTAAAGTATAATATCAGCAATATCGTATCAAAAATAATTAAGAAATAAAAGTGTTTAAATAAATGAATTAAATAATAATCATGTATGTAAATGCTTCCCTTACTGTAGAACAATATATGGATTCTATTTAAGGGATACTAGTCACCTAGGTGCTCTTTCTTTTTGATAACTATGGAATATAAAGGACATTTGGTTTTGAACAGTATTAGTTACCTAATAATTAAATTGTTGTTGAAACATCTATCAGAAGTCGACACAGCTTCGTGATCAGAATGAGTGGAACATGTAACGTTACCAAAAGCAATTTTTCCCTTTAACCAACCATGACCCGATACGAGTGCATTATATTCACACCTTGATACCTGTGAAATTCTTAAAATGTATTATTTTATTCCTTTGCTCAAATTGTCATTATTGTTTACGAATATACGCTGTGTACTTTTTCATATAACTACCTAAGCGCTGTCATTCGTGAGTCACCCTTTGATTAGTGGAATATTTTGAACTCGTTCGTAATAATTCTACGGAACACATCTTGCGGTACACCTTTGAAAACTTACACCAATATTAACAGAAGTGGAAACTTTCGGATGATTAATTTTTCTTCCAGAACCGGTGCAAGCTAGAGTAACTTCTTCTCCTTTCTTTAGATGAATTTCCCCAGTGTTGCCAGTTGGAATTAAATAATTGTTTTTATGAATGTACACCGGTTGGGGCTGGCCAAGGTCACCGTTTACCTTTATTGTGCAACCTAAATTACCGAAAAGGTAAAAAGGTACCATCCTTAAATTTCTTTTTAACAAAAATAGCAATATCCACAAAAAGAAAACAAAATATAGTCATTTGTTATTACAAAAGTTGCTTTAAATATATTATTATTTATGATCATATAACAGAACTTGGGTACTTATTATATTAATTGAATTTATGAAAGCTTATATAGAAATATAATATAAATAAAATATATGTTTACCTCCACTACGTTGACTAATTTTCGTAATGTTTTTGTACTTCCGTTCTAGCCACGCATCTAAATAATCATCAAAGTCATCCTCGTTTAAGATTAAAGCATATTCATCAGGTTCAAGCAATTCAGTAGGAAAAGCCACTATAGTTACCACAACGAATAAAATGAAAAAAACGAATTTAATTTTAGACAGCATTGCAGTAATATTTAATGATTGTGCTCGAACTGTTAAAGAACTTGTGCGTATGTGCCAGTAGCTATTCGGTTCTCTACATTTTATACGTTAACACGTAGTCCACAATCAAACAGAATTAATCATAACTATACACTACATCGATAAAGAGACGCACAATAGCTGTACGAAATTTTAGTTTTGATCATGATAAGATTTGGTAAAGAAAAAATATGTATTTTAGTGTCCACGGAAATTTGATTAAAAAAATTGTTAAATCTCATTAAACTTTTTTCCTGATACGTTCAAAAATACGTTTCTTGAAGTAAATTCCATATTTTGTACTGCTCTGTTTTCGTACTTTCTTTGCTTTTCAATGATGTCGTTGGCAACTGATGGTTGCAAGAGTCCATTTCATTTAGGTGTTAATTGTTCAACGTCGCAGTGTGTACCCTTGACATTGAACATTAATATGTTAAAAAGATGGTGACCGCTTTAAAATACGCTATAGCTTGTGTCTTGAAGCGACAAGCGTACTGCTGTATTGTATTAACATAATGTAGCGGCCCATTATTATCAGCAAGGAGTATTACATATTACCTAGTAAACACATTCCATGTCTCGAAAATTAATGTTGTAAAAGTATCAACGACCTACATACGGCAAAATTTCGTGAAACAAAATTGATATGTTATCTATTTTTAATGACTGTACATGAAAGGCAATGTAACTAATCTTACTTAATCGAGTCCCATAAATGAATAATAGTAAAGAAATACTACAAATGATAAATAAGCGCATAATGACCGCGAGGTACGCAACGAAATTCGAAGAAAGTCGCTATTAAGGTGTGGTCGATAGACTCGAGAGAAAGATTTAGAGTATTTAAAATTTGTCGCAGCTGTTACTAATGACTTACATTCTCGTAGTTACGTATAATGAGCTTTAATTATTGTTTTGGTTGAACAGTAATATATTCCAAATTAGTTTAATTTTGATTAACGGATTTAGAAGTATAATAAAAAAATGGAAAAAAAACATTGAGTCTCTATTTGTGTTGGTCTTACTAAAACAACAGTAGTTTGTAGATAATACTGTAGAAAGAGTTCTATTGGTAGTAAAGCATAATTTTAATTTTTTACTAATATCGATGGTGATGCTAAAAACTCACTACTAGAATTTGACAAATTAACTATGAACGGATGATGAAGAGAAAGAATGACAACTACAAAGCATTCAGTGAAATTAAAGACTCATTAAATTTTAATTTATCCCATCTATTGTGACTGGCTGAACTTGCGTGTGTCTGTTTATTTATGTTATTTTTTATAATGGATTTCACACTCGTATTGCAAAATATTTTTATTATGATTTGGAAGCAAATAAATTTGTCATTCTCATTTTTGAATTTTTTAAAGAACACAATAGCAATCTTCATACTTTGTCGACCGCTAGCCAGCTAATAGGCTTTTCATTGCCACCAAGAGACACAAGTTGATTACACCGAGAATCTTGAGAAGCAGACTTTATTTCGTCTGCAACAGTATCTAATTTTTTTTATTATAAAATGTTTCTTTGATGTTACTTATTATTGCATAGAGAAGCATTTTCTCGATACCAGAAAATTCTTACAATAAACAATATTTACTATTATTTTAAAACTGGTTATTATAATCCCAAAAAAAGACATACATTTGTGTTTCCAATTAGTTTTTCTTAGATAAAGGAGCGTTGATAATTGATTAACAACGAATGATTCACGTTAAAATTTATTTAGATTTTAAAAATTGAGTTCTATAATTACACGCCATTTTATTCCAATAGTACTTTAACAGATGGGCCGCCCACAACATAACCGTAGAGCACGATTCCGACAGATCCCGTGCCATCCGTAGTGAGGCGAGCTAATTCATCAGGCGGCAAGAGCGATCAAAGCACTAGAAATTAATCACTGGACGTTAGGGATAATTTATGGCGCCGTTAGATTTATCTACAGATCTGTAAGACTGAGGTCTTGGCACAACAAATGTGAGGGATAACGGACATGCCTTGAAATCACATCCAATAATTTTGTCGCCTTAATAAATTGCCCAAAAACATTTTTTTTTATCAGTATGGGGCAACACTTAACCTTGATTTCACCTGATAAAGCGTGTTCGCCCTTTTTTCAGCCCTTACTTCTTGCTCTCACATTTAAGATCGCCGGAACACGGCAATGCTGTTTTGGCGGCAGATCGACATTGAGTATAGTAGCTAGTCAGTCGGGTTCGAAAAACCCTACCACTATCCAACTCTTGTGGCCTAGCAATCGAATCCGAGATTTCCAAGTTACAAGGCAAGCGAGTAAACCATTGCACCACGGAGGTAGTCAAATGAATAAGAAGGCATGAAAAAGTGACGTAGCGAAGTAAGACAAAATGTATTGAAATCTGTACTCCTATTTGGATCTTCCAGTATATAATTTTAATAGCCTAGGTAGCACGGGAGACTTGAGTTTGGTAATAAAATTGTAAAATCCCCGAAAGTGATAAAAGCAAGTGCTTTAACATAATACTTAACTATCGAATTTAGAATTTATTTTAAATATTATTATTAACACGAAATTAAAATTCAAATAATTTGCAAGAAAGTGTAATAATAATACTTTATCTATAAAATTATCTTTGTTGAAACGAAGATAAAAAATATGTATAACAAGTTATAAACGTGGAAATTAGTAACGTAAAATGCTTTAAAGTTAAATCACTAAAATGTTCAAGATTCGAATTTTCAAAGCAATCTAAACAATTTATAACAAGCAATAAAATTGTCTACCTTTTCGATTAATTCATTTAAGAAACTTCTTATGCATTATGTATGAGATTTTTATAGTTCAATTCACTTACTGTATAGCTTATCTTTCGTTTCTAAAGAATATGGCATCGAATTAGTAACGGTGTTCGGTATATTTTAATACAGTAGTAAAAGCGAATCAAAAGTTACCAGTGTAAAGGAGACTGCCAGTCTTTGGAGGAAGCCTTCGCTGGTAAAAGGGTTCTTGCAAAAAAATCACATAATTGTAACCTATAGTTTGTTACTTTAATATATACAAAAAGATAAATTTAATTATTCCTTTATAAGCAACTGCCTGAATACTGCAATAAAAGGCTTTTTTATATTTATTGGTAAAACTAATGAACAGTTAAATCCAAATTAATTAATTTCTCTCGCAAACTTATATTACTTTTGCAATAATTTGACATATAGTTGATAAGTTTATGAGCTTATCAGCTATATGTCAAGTGAATCTAAAGCATTATGCTTTAAATTTATTTTTAATTAGATATTAGTATATCTAAAGTTGCTTGTTCTTAATGAGGCAGATTTACATTGTGGCCTGAGGATTTAAAATAATTCCATTAGGATGTTTAGCTCAATCTTTAATTCTTCAAAAATGTATTACAAAAATGGGCCTTTTCCTCTCTCTCAATGGGATTATAATTTTAGTTTATTGGAACTGCACTGTATCACTAAATAGTGAGTTTTTCATTCAATGCAAATTTATGCTAAAATTAATCACCATTATGATCTATATAATGATGAAATCAATATTATGATGAATTTCAAATAAATGATCTCACATGTTTTTCTCCCTCTTTTTAATCTTTATTTATGTGGGAACTCATAAAGTATATTTATATCATGAGGATGTGTATAGTTTGTATAGTTATTTATTTACGTTCGTTCCTTATCCCTTAAATTGCTTTTTTGTTTCCTAACTTTTATGTACCCTCACATTTATCTCTGCTCTACGCTAAGATAAATAAACAAAGAATGCCGTTTAGCATTAAATCCGTCTTGTGTACTCAATTTCGTACAGTAATGCTTTTAAATAAATAAAATAAAATTATTATTTTTAAGACCGCTCAGGGTATTAATTATTTCATTAACTACTGGCTAGTTAGACTTCGTTAGTTTGCTACCACACGTTGAAACTATAGGCGTCATTAATTATAATGGACCGTGAATTTCACAGAATTAATGAACTTTCAAATCTATCTTCGTCTAAACTCCGTCACGTTTTTAATTAACTTCGACAGGCGTTGACAGATGGTTCACCCGAACACGCCTGGTTTATATTATATTATTATGGGGTTGACGATTATTTTCCGAGTTAAAATATTAGCTTTATTCGTAAGTAGAAGTCGTAAATGCCTCCGTGTCTCATTGGTTTACCACTTACGTTGTAAAATGGAGGTTCCGGCATCAATTCCCAGGTCAATTTTGTAGTTTCTGGATGGTGGAAATAGAATATGTGAAATACATATCAAGTGTTAGCCCATTGCTGAGAAAATTGAAAAATTAATAATACTGATAGACATTAATAACAATTATCGTAAAGAACTATTAAAAAAAAAACGTCATTTTTTTTTTCTTCATGACATTGAAAAAGTTTTAATGGATTAGATTATACTGTTTATAATTATGTTGACATGTGATGACATGTTATGACCGACGAAACCTCTACGGTACATTCAAAGTGACAGGTGCGTTGGCAGAGGATGATTTAACACAACACTAACGACTTTACATACTCCGAAAATTGACAACAAAGAGATGTTACGTTTAAATTTCAATTAAAAAGTATCCACATTTAAGTTATCTAAGTGTTAGCGTACTGATTTATCACAAGAATTAAAAAAGATATCATGAGTTGACAACGAGGTTGCAACAGTAAAAAAAACTAAATATTGTAGCAATATAATTAACACGTTTCATGCCACATGTACCATTTATGATACATTTAAAGCGCTGAAAACAATAATTTAATGATAAATTTGATTCTGTAAAATATATTTCAAAAATACCTATTTAAATGCCAATCTTTGAATAAAACATCAAATAGCCTGTATGATAAATTGAGCAAAAAGGGCTTGGCGTGTTACATGTTATGCCTTAATCAAGTCAAATAGCCCGACTTAATGTAACAAAACAAAGTTGATAGTGTGATTGGAATAATATCATATCTTAAGAGCTGCGCTCTTGTCGGTGAAGTTTATGCTATTTCTCTCGATCTTCTGCCAAAACCTTGACCGCCCTGTAATTGAACCGGAATAATACATTAAGTAAATAAAAAATTAAGTTTTTTGTATTTTTCACAACAATAAGTATTATTTATAAAGAGTAATATCTCCATGAAAATGATTTAAAACAAACGAGCTTTAGATTCTATTCATTTTATAGAAATACTTGAATTAGTCGTTTTTTTTTCTTGTCTGCATAAATTTACATATTTAATTTATCATTTTTGCTAACAGAAATATATATTTAACCCATTCGCTGCCAAGGACGAGTATACTCGCCTTACTTTAAATATGTTAAAACATGTAGACTTTTGAATTAGAATTTTTTTGTAGCCACGAACATAAATGTAGAGATGTAAAAATACTACAAATAATTAAAAAACGTAAATGGCAATGAGAAGGACTTCAAATAATCTAAGCTTGGCAGAGAGCAGGTTAAATAATATTAATATCTAGCTTGGTTTATAGAAACATAATTTCTTGAGTTCTGTTCGGAGCTACGCCAATTTAGTTTTTATGAAATGTGATTCAGATTAATTATTGGAATTATTTAAATTTATACTAAACTTAAATAAAGTTTTATAGCAGTTTAGAAATTGGCATACGCGTTTGTATACAATTCACATGTAAAAAATTCTGTATGAAAGGTAATGTAATGGCGTGCTATAATTTTTATCTCGATACGTCAAGAAAAGAAATTGTAATTAAATAGCACTACTGGTCATGAAAATAACAATATCAATAAAGAAATAGGCATGCCATTTAGACATTAAGCATTTAATCTTGCCCCAATATGGAGATTGTGTTGACCGTTGGGCAAAAGGGCGGCTACCTATTATAAAGTCATGACCGAAGCTTAGAAAGTTCGGTTCAAAAGCGCGTCGGGTTCCATTCTGTTGATAATGACGACTTAATCGTGGAACGTGACTTGAAAATTTCCGGTAATTTAAACGCATTGTAAACATGAGTACGCACATGTTTCTATGGATTTAAGTTTTGTGCTCTAGTAATTATTATGAGATTATTTCAGGTGCGATGAAAAGATAAAGGTGTTGAGTCATTACCTCTATTGTGTGTTTAATCGTTATCATTATTATGTAACAGCCTTTATTTTGTAGCAGGTATGCTGTTTTATACGAAGGTTAACGATTTTTATGCCTCGCTGCAACTAAATATATTTTAATGTCATGATTCTTTAACAGGAAGCACGTACGATTGAATTCATATGTTTAAATCTCAATTAGTAGTGATTTTTTATGATTGCATAGGATGATTTTTTTTAATTTTTCATCGTGGCTTACAGCGTAATCTGGATTAATAGTTTTTAATTTTGGTTTTGTAACATAAAATGACAGATGTCCATCTTGATATTATTTAAAATTACTAATAACGTACGGATTTCACGTAAATGCTTTTATAATCGGTTTACCTATAGAATCTTATATCTAAACTTTTTTAACACAAATATACTAATAAAAATGATAAAAATTGACTGAATATTAATATTATAAAGGTATATAGGACATGACGGATGAAATACCTGTGTAAGCGGAATAAAATTTTCAATTTATAATTATGAAAAATAAAAAAATATATAAAAAATTAAACTTATTTAATCATCAACATTTCTTCATTAGCACAAATTTGTACTAAAGCTTTACGTAACATTCAATTGTATAGTAATTTATTATGCTTAATTCAATAACTTGCTTCCATACTTTAGTACCATTACATAATAACGTGGCATAATTCAAATAAGACACTGATAGAAATCTAATATATACATTATCTTTTTAAAATTTGCTTCCATGACATGAATAATCTTTACTGCATAACAAAAACAAAATAAAATATACATGAAAAAAAATAAAAGAAAGTAACTGTTACAAATAGAGCGATTATGAATTGACTTCTGATCTCAATAGAGGTTATAACATTTAATGTGTTTTTTTCATAAAAGATCTAACGAAAGAATACTTTTATAAAACAACACAAAATTCCGCGAGAAACATTAATCTACATGAATTTATACATGCTGTTTATTTGACAGCATTTAGTAATTAATATAGAATCGACGAAGGCGTTTTATTTAACCGGTAAATTCAATTCGATTACGCCTTGTCTTTTTTACAATTATATTACGAACAGTTCATTAAAAAACAATTTGCAAAATTCCGGTTTTTAGTTACGCCATTCGCAGTTGTTTTTTTCTCCCGTTCCAGTACCATGGTCACCCATTGAATTAGACATAAATCCGCTTCATTTGATTCGTTATAGTGAGATTATTGTAAAATGGTGGTCGTCCGCCATACTTGCAATAACACTGTTTCAATTATTAGATTATGTAACCGCCTATTGGCTATGACTTTATAATTAGATGATTCTATGCTCAATAAGTTATAGTATTATTACAAAAATCAACGCGATCGAAAATAGTACTAGGATATTCGAGAGAAATTTTACTACATTATATTGTAGTTATGTTTCGTCTATAAGGTGTATTTTTTAATCACAGACTAAGATCAAATCAACGTTTAGCTTTTGAGTTATTCTTTGTTTTATTTTAGTTGTTATATGTGTAAATCAATAAAATAAATTGTTTAGCCACAGGAGGGCGGGAGCGTCAGAAGTTTAGGAGCGAGTTCTCCGCAGGCGGTGACACGACCCGGGTTCTAATTGAATTAGAAGTAAATATTTTACTTTCTAAATGATAGGTTTCCATACTGGATATTACACAGCGTAAGAACTTGTTAATAGTATTATTTTAGATAGGGAAAGTCAAAGTGGGTGGATTCATAATTTGGACAATTTTGTTAATGTGCCGCTTGATTTTTCTGCACTTTTTTCTTATCCATATATGTAAAACCTCGTTTGTTATTTAAAACCACAGGGAAGTTAACCCTTTCAACACTAGTGGTATATTTAGAAGACATTCACTGGTCGAAACGTGCACCGGCAACATATTTAGCCGGCATCATATTATTCAAACTCCTTATTAAATTAATAAGATTTTTTAATTAACTTTTTTATTTATTTATAATACCACCCAGAATTATATATATATATATATATATGGCATATAAATAAAACGAATACTATTAGCCTATCGCCATATTAGAAGTAATCATATGTAATAAGAATCTTTTAACTCTGTTGTGTTTTTGTTATTTTTTTGTTATGTATTCACTAAAACGGAAATGTGCTGTTTTAGTTAACCGTTATAGGTTCGGAATATTGTACCTAAAATTTAATGAATAAATGTACTGGGTCATACGCTATACTTGAATTACAGTGCAATCAGAACTTAGTTAATTTTAACTTCGTTTAAATTATAAATACAATTTGTCGTGATTTATCTCCCGACAACAAAAGCTGTCTGTGCGGCTTTCGTCAAAGGGGCAAGTAATAATTTACAAAATAATGATACTTGAGCTTTAAGGGGTAATAAAAATCTAATTTAGAAGCCGATCATTGTGAAATAAATTGAAACATTTCGATGTAAGTACAGTACGTTGTAAAACAAAAGCTGTGTAGCTCCGCAAGCCGAAAAGCAAGGCTTGCTGTAATAAAACATTGAAAGAAAAATTGCAGTGAAAGTAATAAATTGAAATTGGTATAATGTCTTGTAATGACGAGAAAGGTAAAATTAGTTTTTATCAGATCATAATATTATAACTATTATTATGACTATCCACATCGTACTCAAGTGTGCCTTAAACATAAACCATGCGATAGATTTGATAAAAAATATCATAAACATAAAATAGCATTAAGTGCAACAATCCCTAACAATGTGTACTTGTACTTAGTAAATATTGTAGTTGCTTTACTAGTTATTTACATACACATTGTACACTTAGTAAATACTCAGAATAAATTTTATTTAAAAGCCTATTCATAAAGTTGATTTAATGTATTAATAAGTTGAAGACAAGCATAATATAAAAGCATTGTCTGAAATACTTCAGCACATTTTTGTTTTTGTTAAAACGGCGCCAAATGAGAATAATGTTTATGTGGTTATACTATGGTAATTTATTATAAAAAGTTTTCTAAAATCGCTGTAGATTTCGCTGATTCCATGTGCAATTTCCTCAACAATGTTATCTTCTTTCTTTTAACCTACTACCGGGAGAGGGTTCTCATTTCGAACGGTATCTTTTTTGTACCATTTTACGTATAAATACGACTTAAATTCTAAGAAATTTTTACCGAAGAATTTTTTCTACAAATTTTCACTTGTGTATTAAAATGTTTGTAACAGAAAACCTAAAAAAAGAAGTGGGACAATAAGAAGAATTATTGTTTATTATAATTGTTTCCCTTGTTAAATATTTCGACTCTGTTTCTATATGTATATTTTTTATGACTTTATTTATCGATTAAAATTTAATTATACATAGCTATGAACCTGTTCCATAAGCTATCGAATATTAATTGTGTTGCCTTCATGGCACAGATGCCCTTACAGGCGGTTTGATGTGACATAAAATTAAATTGAACCCTGTTGCTATTTAGACTTTATTACATTTAACAGGTAAATTTAATCAATTTCTTAACATTATAGTCAAATTGAATCGCCTAAAAGAATACAAAAACCAAGTAAGAAGTTTAGTATATAATATAGATTCAATGTTCTTAAGACAAGAACTATACGCGCAATGTTGTTTAAATATTTATGTAAAAGATTTTCCAGAACGCAGACAATATCAATATATATATTTGTTATTGTTTCAAAGAAACCGATATTTATTGCCAGTGAATTAAGAGAAATGCCAGGGGAATGCTATAAGATTTGGGTAAAGGATAAGAGAGATGTTTATCTGTGGGGGTTAAGGTGTACACGCACTATCCAGATGAGGCCACCATTGGCATGTAAGTTTTTGATTGTCTATTGGTTTCAACGCATTGCCTCCTTCAGCTTCCTTCGTCTATCCTATTCATATGCGATCGAGCAGAGTGAATAAGATGCTTCTAGGTTTGTACTCTTTATCACCTAAAACGACATCGCAACTTAATACCAGGCGAGATTGTGGTTAAATATAAACCTATATAACAAAAAAAAATAAGAACTCTTGCGTAAAAATGTCTCACATCGTGTGAAATTCAGTTCTGTCCAGAGCCCATAAAAAAGTAAAAAAAAAAATACGCTTTTATATCATATTAGCGATCTGCTTGGAAGAATAAACTAATTTAAATTTTAAGAAATAATAACAAAATTCATACACTTAACTATTATTGAAAAGAAATAAGATGATTATATATGATACTGTTCTTTAACATTAACTAACAAAAACTTAATCAATAAAACACCCGTTCACATTTCAATCATTATCCCATATCGGTATTTATCGTAAATGTGGTGGCGCTTACCGATGATGATAGCGCTGGGTTTCTTCTTTTAATTTTATCAACAATAAATCCATTTTATTATACTTAATGTATCCATCAACTGAACCGTCCTAATGGTTTCAAATAAGTTCTTATCAAAGTGAAATTTTATTATAGTCTTATCTGTAAAGCTAAAAAAGTCTTACTGGCAATGTTATTAGTATTATATTTTTAAAGTTTATCTCACTCTCCTTCTTATCAAATAAATAACGTTACATAAAAATTGTAGTCGATACATAGTGTTAGCATAAATGAA
>DWQX01002402.1:0-21953 GCA_018245475.1 Pharmacophagus antenor | reverse complement strand
CTATTATAAATATTTATATATATATATCTATATATACGTTTTAAGAACTGTCACTGAAATTGTAAACATTCCATTGCTTGTGAACTTGTGTTTTATTTTCTTTAAATCGTCACCTCGTTTCCTTCAATTTCAATCTGTCCTCATAACAGCACTGCTGTGTTCCGGCAGTATACATGTGAGAGCTAGAAATATTCTGGAAAAACACCTTCACCATCTAGGGCCATATTTACCATTAGGTGAAATCAAGGTCACATGCTAGCTTATAACCGTTAAAACAAAATATTTCTTTATGCGGAGATTCACAGGATATAATTCGATTAGTCTTGTGTTCATATAGGTTGATTGGATTTTCGGAAACCGTGGCATTAGCGCAGTATTCCTGAACGTCTTCTCGTCGTCGTCGATCTTTCAGCAATTTGAAATTGGCAATGATTCGACAGACCATAGATAAATTCATATTATCATATATTTATATTGTATTATGCTCTTTTCAACTGCCGTCAAATATTAAAATGAAAGTTGGCTTTTATTAAACAGTTTTATTTAATTTTTTGCAATTTTTGGTACGTCCTATTACATTAACTAAATACGTTTAGCTTAATAAATCTATACATTATTAATATACATAAAAAAAGAACTTATATGAAGTACATAATGCAATCTTACACCAGTCTTATGCAGTATCTGATACTACGATATACATTTCATTTGATAAAAAATGTACATTTTTTGTCGTAATATAAAAGTCTGTTTTAGCAGAATTTAATATATAAAAATATTACAATATTATGAAAAAATTTTTTCGTTCACTTCCTTAGTACCTACATATCAGGAATATGCAGTATTACAGTACTAGTAGTCAAGTAATTTATTTTCTTGCAATACGAGTTTAGACGCTATATACATAAAAGTTTTAGGAAAATCTATTTACAAAGAGCATATATATATTTTTAATAAGTTAAAAACTTTTAGTTATCTTCCATAATCCAGTTAAAGACGGGAAGTTTATAGTTATTAGTAAGGTTGTGTCACAGATAATATAAACAATATTGCGACAATTCTGATGTTTGCGCAACTACTATTATAATGGATTGTTCATAGCTTACATTGTTAAAACATTGAGTTAAATGCACGCGTCGTATATATACAATATGCTGTTAGTATTAAATGTGATAGAAATGTAATTAAGATACAAGAATTGGATTAATGTGTATAAATATATGAGCCGGAAATATTCATAAAATTTTACGATTGGATGAGGAAAAGTACAGTACGTTTTAGGCGGGCATTTACAATTCTAAGTAGTGAGTAAGCAGCTTTCACCAAAAGTTAACACTCTTTTATACATGCGTGAAATGATACAATTTAATTTTCAGGCCGCTCTTTTTTAGTACTTTATTATTCTGGTTATAATAACTTTATGAGCAAGAGCTCTACAAATGTCATAATGATGCTCCGATGTTGAACTTAATCTGATATTGTAAAACATTGTAAAAAATAATTAAAAAACAATTTCACGATATCAGTATATTCGTTTCTTCGAGGTGGATAATTAATTAAACCAGACTCATACTATTACAACCTAGTCACGTCGGCTTCACAATCTCTCTGTTTATGTTTTTCCTTCCCCTTCCCTGATAGCTCTGCGTATATCTCTTCTGTAGTTCTCATTTTTGTTTCAGGTACGCAGCATGCGATATATATAGTGCTAATGATGCAGACCGCTGCGAAACAACCGAAGACGAAGTGCAAACCGATAGAAGCAGCGAGGGGCTGGAACACCCTAAGCTCTATCGACACCAAGGCACAAGCGAAGGCTATCACTATAGAAGTGACAGTACCGCGGAACTGAAAAAAAAAACCAAGCTATTTTATCACTGTGGTCATGTGACATCACGTTGGCCCCATGCGAAAAATATAGCGCAAATATCGTGAAAATAAAAAGACAGTAGTAAGAACACACGGGAGCTGACGATAACATCGGTAAGATTTTAAAAATTAACATATTCATAAGGTCTTGAAAAATTTCGGCGCCAACCGAGTGCCAACTAGTCCTATCGCTGCAGAATAAAAAAAATCTTAATGTCTACAACAGTAATAAAGAATCCTGTTTTATCTGCGAAATTAAGAGCTAATTAAATCAGTCTCGCTATCGAATTACTAAAAAGTTTCATCATGAACTCAAAATGTTTTCATTAAAAAGGGTGATTTTGTAATAATACTTTTTTCGTTATATACCTTAGTTAATTTCCATCGTGTCTCCTACTGCGAAGACAGGAAAAAGTCATAAAACTAACTCTTAATTTTTTTTTGTAATTGGCTAACATTTAATGTTAATTTCACACGATGTTAAGTGATACATAGGACGAAAACGTTCGAAAAGGAATTGTCGTCATTAAATAGCGCACTTTCTATTTATTAATTTATATGAACGATCACCTAAAAAAGCTTATTGTCAGTTTTTCTCAGAGAAGGACACATTGCGAACAGTAATTAAGCAATTTGCAATTAAAAGTGTTTGTGTAAATCCTATTTAATGAAGAAATTTTGATTTGTAATTTTATTATAATGAGCCGGGCTTTTCGCTCTTATTGTGGTGTAACGGCCGTGAAAATTCTATTAGGGAAAAGTGTAAAATCAAAATAGATAGTAGATGACATATAAGCTACCCATTAAGTAGTGTATTTATTTATTGCGATACCACCAACGCTACAGTATGACGGTATCGCCTTTGGTCTGAAGTGATTTAGTTACCTGGAACGAGAACATCTCAGTCATCATGACAAAAGGCACGGGTTGTAGTCCGGCCGCGTCGCAATAGATACAGAGGCAGAGCGCGGCTACGGGCAGCGCGGCGCCGCCCGCGCGCACCACGAACCACGCGGCCAGCGCCGCCAGCGACACCCCGGACACCAAGCACGTGGTTCCCAATAGCGGCTGCACACACACACGAGAGCTCAACGAACTATTCCCACACCGTTATCGTCATAATTATATAATATCCTCGTTACATATTTATTTATAATTGTTTTTGTTTCATTGCCTTATTTATATTTTTTACTTTACTATTTTAGCTAACTGTTATAACTTTATCGAACTCTGCGCTCGCGGATTCCGGTACTGCGAGCAATATGTTTTGTTTTAATTATCACAAAAATTTATATTTACAGTACCATCCTATCTAATGTTACTGTTTTATAAACTTTCTTATCTGTTATTTTCTAAGAATATAAAAAAATAGTCTATACTTTTTTATAATAATGCAGTCTTTATCACTAATTACCAAGTGAAGGATATCTTTGTTTTCTCTGCCTGATACAAAATATAGTTCTTTCAACTTATAGAACATTTATATCCGCACACTCTAAGTACTATGTAACGGATACCTATTGAGATGCCATATTAAGCAACTAGCATTACAGTATGAGCACTATTACCTTTCTACCGGTCCTCTCGACGAGGCTAGATGCGGTGCAAGAGCCGATTAACTGCACTATACCCAGGAGGGCGGCCTGCTGGTTGGCGGTGAGTATCCAGCTGCCGCTCGCCTGGCTGAAGATCAGCGACGCGAAGTGCAGCACCGCTACGCAGCCGCACAGCTCCCGCGCCAGCGTTATCGTCAGCGTGATGCGGAACGCGCGGAACGTGCTGCGGTCCGATACTGTAAGAAAAAACGAAAGTTAATAAAAGATTTACAGCAAAAGTATTTGATTTGGCAAGAGAAAGAGTAAGACTCATAGCGAAGATTGGCTGGGTTTGGTTTTGTAGATCATTCTTTCTTTCGTACAAAACTTCGCTTGCGATAGACAAAGACCAATATTCGACTAGGTACGAAATCGTATTTCGCTCTTTTTCCAAAGTCCAAATCAACATATATTTAAGAAATATATTAAGAAAAAATTGTTTTTCATTTAGTCCAGTTTTAGTCTGTGGGGGATCTATGATTAAAGTGCTACAAGATTTGTCTGTTAAATCTATGTTTATAAAACATCCTTCAAAACTCGGGGTTTCTAATTCCTATTTCACAGGAAAGAGAAATAACTAGCATAATGTTATAATTATTTGTCAATTTACTACAAATCTAAATGCATTCATTTTGGGGCCTATAATAAGTAGCGTTTACGTCATAATTAAATTAATATTGTTTATTTTAATTCCCAGATTTCTTCAGCCTCTTTTCATTAATAAACACTAATAATTAATTGACTGTAAATAATAAGAAAAAAACCTTATTTTGTATACTTGCTTACACTAGACATGTATGTTTTTCTAAGTTACGTGAATAAATCCAGAAAGTAAAAATTACCTACAACACATGTCGATTCGCACAAAACCTAAGGACAATGTCATTACGTCAGTAAACATCGCAAGCGCACTCGTACCGGTGCCCGAGAAATGATATTGTTTGTTGTTTAGTTACCATTAGTCTGTGCGTAAATCGTTTACTTTGTATTACCATCGTCACAAATAAAAATGTCAACGCATGCCCTACGTTTAGATTTTTTCTACGTTGAAATTGTTATTGAATATTTTTCATTACATAATAGTAATAGCCCGATAGATGTTTGAGTTTCGAAGTCATAAACTGTTTCTGCGTATAATAGGCGTCATTCGGATAGTGATTGTTAGTTTGGGAATGTATTAGAAGTTTATGAACTAAATATCTGTATATTATTTAAGTGTCAGCTCTTCCTTATGACTTTTTGAAGTGATAGCTCAACCTTTGCATTATAGCTAAGATAGGCACATAAGTAAACAATTCTTTAGTACATATAATTGTAGCCAATTAAATTAATGTTCTGTCGCTATGCGTGGTCATGCTGACTTGTTTCCACGACTCACTTAGAACTTTTAAGACTTCAAAGAACCGTATGGAGTTGTTCTGTTCCATCTCGAGCAGCAGCGCCTGAAGCTCGTTGTCCACTGCTGTATCGGTTCTCTGGCGGCATCGCAACCACGCCAGCGCACCCCTCGCTTCCTAATTAACATATCGACAAGAAGTAAATGGTTTTTCTTTAACGGTTATGGGCTAGCACTTGAAATCATTTTCATTTGATTTGTCATGGTGGTGCCTAGTTTAGACCTTCAGTATCAAATGACAGAACAGCAATTTTTTAGTCAAATTGTTAAGTTTAGAGTTTAGAAGTAAAAAGTCTAAACTTATTTCCACATTGATAACATTATCAGATTAAGCCGGTAACAGGATCCGGATAAAACTAGTTATCGTGCGTAATCAATATTTATTGGCGAAAGAAATGCATCTTAATTTTTATTTAATGGATACCGACTTGAATGTTTTTTTTTACATAATTTTATAGCCAGACAACTTTATGAAATGTATGTATAGGTATCAAATCGTATGGAAACAAAACGTGTTTAGTGAATACGGGTTCTAAATATAGTCATAAACTGTTAATTTATTTAAAATAAAAATCTCGAATTGTTTGAGAACGACGTTCTCGATTGTTAGGGACGTGATTAAATGTAGATCGGCAAATTTTGACGTACCTCGACCTTCCCGCATTTGAGTAGGTATGATGGCGTCTCGGGCATCGTGGTGAAGATTAATAAATGCAGTAGAGGCACAGAGAGACAGATCCACAGAATAGTGTGGTAGCAGAGGTACTCCCCCGCGATGTACACCAACAGGTTGCCCAGGTTTTGCGACAGTATCACGAGGCTGCCGAGCGTGCCGCGGATGGAGTCCTCGCTCACTTCCTTGATGTACAGAGGGGTGACTACGTAGGAGCCGCTCACTCCGAAACCGACGATCGCGCGCGCCAATATCAGCGCCCAAGTGGATGTCGAGTAGATCTTCAGAGACCAACATGCCTGTAAACCACAGACATTTTAATGTCTCATCATCATCATATCAGAAAGTAGATGTCCACTGTTGAATATAAGTTTTATGATCTTCAAAGTGAACAACGATTCCTACTCCTTTTCATCAGTATCTCGACTAACCTCACTGTGTTACTAATAAGAATTTTTCAAATAAAAAGTAATCACAAGTATCGCACAAAATTTTAATTGTTAACTAAAACGTTTAAAAGTCTATGTTTCCCATACTCCCATCCTGTTGAATTTTTCTTAAATATTTGATAACTTTTTTCTAATAGTACACTCTTCTCAACAAACTGAGAATCGTTAAAACGTGAACGTTGAACACTCTGAGAAAAGTGTTGTGTACTCTTCATTAGAAAAATCATGAAGAAATTGTTCGTGTGAAGCTGAGGACCTCCTTGGTGACGCCGGTTAAAAGTTCAATGCAATTACAACATATATAACATTAAATTGTTGACGAGAGTACAATTAAAGTATTTAAAGGATCTCTTTTTTTTTTAAATATGAAGAGAGATATGTGGGATTCTTTTAAGGCGGCCTCAGTCGAAAGACGACAGACATGAAAAAAAAAAGTTAAGTTTTAATCAGCCTGAATAAAGTACTTAAATAAATAAGTGATTAAATTAGCATTTGTGACACTTGCTCACGAGCGAACGCCTTGGTTATTGTAATTGAATGTTGCATCATTTTCTAGATCTTGGTCATCGCCCGGGTATACTCGAGCGCTATTATTTTTACAATATATGTTAATTTATCAACTTTTTAATCGGAACAGGTTCTCGGCTCGACGCCAATCGCCAAATGTTAAACGTGTCATTAATATTTAGTGGGTAAACGAATTTTCTTTTATTCTATTACTTCGTGAGATCTAAATTTTATTCTGTCGCCATGGCTGAACTTGTGGTCGGGGATGTTTAATGCATTTGTAATTTATGCAAAGTAATCATTTGACGTTTCGCTCAGTGCGGATTTGCGTTCCGAAACCGAACGACGCACGAACTGTTGGACGAGATTAGAGTCTGCTCCTAGGTATCACTAAGCGCCGACTCATAATATTTCATGTTGGGTTCATTAAGAATATTTTTAGTATGATCAAATGTATAAAAAATGCAAGGAAATTTCGAGCTGAGGAACATGAATGTGCGCAGGTTCGGCGCCGATTGAGCTCGTTTCCGATAAAAGAAAACATTGCAACGAAACCGATATGTACGAAGATCTAGTTTTTGAGAATATGCGATTAATTATTTTAACAGCGGGGGGCTAACACTTGGCTTCTATTTCACATGATTATAAGTAACAATTAAAAACCGTAAAGTATAAAAAGTTCGACCAGACTGTCAGAATACAGTAATGCTGTTAGGGCGGCAAATTGACATTGAGGTTGGTAGCTAGCGGGGCGGGTTTGTAAATACCTTACCACCATCCAACCTCCATTAATTCTGTGGTCTGCAAATCGAACCAAAGAGCGCCAAGTTATAATGTAAGTGCAAAAGGTCGCAAGTGTGATGGATTGTCTGTTTCATTAATAAACTGTTACGTTACAATTTAGTTTTGTCCATTATTAAAGAAAATAGGCCTATTCGAATTATTAAATTATAATACGTACTCCCTTGAGACGAAACGAAAATAAGAGGAATAAAATATATCTAATTAAGCCCTGTAGGCGCCAATGTTGGTAAAATGTCAAATAATCCCAAATCAAAATTACTCCTCCAATATTTGTGTTAAATTTTGTTCGTGTATAATATTATAAATAAGTACTTCAAAAATATTAGTTATAATTCAAAGCATAACACCAGACGTATAACTTTCTTTTTCATTAATCAATTAATGTTTATGAACAGATCACTTAACAGTAGGTCAAGTTTATGTTTGCCCAAAAAAACCCAATGTTTTTTCCATCTTAACCGACTTCGTAAAGGAGGCCAATAGCCTATAGTCTGCGAAAGAAATTTGTAATATCGATATCGCTTAGGCTATTGTCGCGAAGAATCTCAAGGTACAAGCATTAATCGAGTGGTTAACGGAAATGCTTGTAATGTCCATTGCGAGCAAACTTCTTTTTAAAGAAAAGGAGGTTATCATTATAACAGTACCTTTCCCGTCTTGCTTTATCTCTTTAATTAAAAAGAATACAATATTTATTTGTGCGATCGAACTTACACATTTATTATAAAATTCCTTGAGACTTTTTACATATCTCCAATTTAAAATCATAGATTATTTAATCCTTTGGTAATTGTCTATCACAATATAATACCAAAGACAAATGATTATTTTAAACAATACACGATACAAAGTTTGACTTTTAAATCAATAGATTTAACTTGTAATATGATTGAAATTATGTAAAATAATACAAAGTACTTGCTTGTCTAGCTCTACTTTTTTCTCATTTCTTAGGATCTAAGTTGAGAAGGTAATACTTGAAAAGTTTTTATTATAATTCGATTTTAGCTCTGTAGATTATAATTAAATTATTTTATTTAATTTAATATAACCGTCACAAAATAAACTCGATAGATTTTGTCAACTTAATCTTTATAATATTTTTCTAACCGAATACCTAATTGATATGTATCGATTTTTACGTAATCACCGTAAAATGACATTCGATCGCTCGAATTATATTTTTAATTCACAATGATAAATAAAAGTAATAACAAATATAACTAAACGTATTTTTTCAATATGTTATATACGACGAATCCGGTTACAATTAATATTTTGGTATGTTTGTGACGGTGTTAGATTGATTTGAATAATTGTCCACTTTGTGGCAGCATTCTTGCCAAGCATCAAATGAGTAATCGCTGTTGAGTTGTTCGCATGAATTAACAAGCCTCCCTATTCTTAGGTGGGTCATTGATCCAAGATATCATCTCTACGAATAAATCAATACGATAAGGACTCTACAAAATTGTTTAAAATCTATCGAGGTGATAAATTTGCACCATTTTATGAACGGTATTTTCTCTTTAACGCAGTCATTTGTAGAACCTGCGTTAATTTTATTTTTCTTAAAACTTTATTCTCGATAAAGAGAAGGTTCCATTGCATATACCATCCATCTTGTATCTTCAGAGTTATGCTTTGTACGATTATAAAAAAAAAATCAATGATTTAATATAATAGCAGAAATACCAGTACATCGCATCTTTAGCGGTACAGTTAGCATCAAAAATAGTGGTCAAAACGATCAAATATATTTAAGAATTTAAGAAGTTCGTTATTAACTTCAGAAATGTGAACTAATTATTTAGCACACTTATTTCCAATTACATCAGATACAATAATAAACTTGTAATAAATTTACATATTCACGTCAAGTTTTATGTCTTAAAAATTACTTTAACAAATTTTTGACCCGTTTACATTTTTACCGTTACATTTTGCATGATGATGAAAAAAAATGACTATTTTTAGGTAAACTAACAACTTACCGCCATAGACAACGAAGTCAGCATAAGGGCTTTCTTTCTTCCGAAGTTATCAACGATGAATCCGAATAGAAAGACAGCCGGCGTTCCCACAAGGTATGGGACGGATGCCATCCAGGATATCACGTCCTGGGGAACGGGCTCAGCCGCCGGCGTATCTTCGGACATAAGTTTCGGGCCCATGGGGGAGAGCCATCCAATCGCCGTGCCATATGAGAAAACTGGCAACACCACTGAAAATATATAAACAAGTTACTATCTGTAGTACAGCATTCATATATATAGTATTAACTAAATGTAATATCAAAATCAGTATTTCGTTACTGTTACAACCTAATTTAAAATATTACAATTAATATAACTGATATAATAATTAAGTATATTAACAGAATTTTCTTTACTTAGAAATCGCATACAACACAAACATAAAATTAAAGTATCTTTAATGTTGAAATAGCTGTTGTTTTATTTAATAAGCTTTATATAAAAAACCAATTTGTGAAAATTTCGTGTCTTTTAATATATCTTGTTATGTATATTAGTTGGTCATTTAGTATTATATTGAAACGAAATCATTATCGTATGTATTATTCAGTCAGTGTCTATATCATTTTCCAGTGACCAGAGAAGAAGTAAACACTACGTACGTATTTGTTTAGATTAGTTTCAATATTTGAAGGATATTCATGTCAGTTTTAAGCAAATATTCAGAATTTTTAAGCAAATACCCAAAAGTAATCAGCTTCTTGTAACCTAATGCTTCCAAGCTTCACTTTCTGCACCGTTAGAAAGACTTTAATTTCTCTAATAAGGACATATACATGAGTTCTACAAGATACTTACGTAAACTTTCAGCATTTAATTATTTAATTTAAAAAAAACTTTTAATATCTTGTTAGTGTATTACAAAAACGATTTTTTATTTAAGTAAATAAATTTAATAAATAATTACGAAAACTTCGGAATTTTATTTATATGTGCAGATAAATATTGACAGTATATAGATGATTGGTATAGAGTTTCTTGCCTAATTTTCTCATGCGAATCAACAGGTTTAGAACCGGAATTACAATAATTTGATCGTTCTAAATACTGACGAATTATTAGTTCTTTAAGAAAAAAGGTAAAAAAAACGGTTTTCCAAGACATTTTGATATTATCAAACGTTGGGATTAAGTTAAAAAATCGGGTTATCATCAAATAACTCATGTTATATATATAATTAACTGCCTACGTGGTGCACTGCTTACTAGGCAAGACCTTGTAACACGGAGGTCACGGGTTCGATTCGGAATGGGCCCAGACGCCACATGAGTAGTTGAGTTATTTTATATACGATTGAAGTTGATGTATGCAAAAAATATCTGCAACCCTTTTTTATCGGCAACGGGCTAACACTTTACTTCAATCTAACGATGTTAAGTGACAAAGAGGCTCAAAGTGGTGGAGCGTGCTCGAATAGAATATTCGCTCTGACATATATGACTGCCGCAATACAGTAATGCTGTTACAGCGGCCGGTCGGGATTGATGATGATAGCTAGCTAAACGGGTTCGAAAAAACACTTCGTTTGCATGGGGACACCAGCACCATCCTCGCAAGAGGGGAGACAAACTGAACGCTGTCGAAATATACGAAAGCTTTGGTGTAATACCGAAACAAGGGTGATAAGAGGGACACCGTATGATTTTAATCGGTAAGAATATTACATAACTTTTACCGTATCCAATGAAGGATTACCCCAGGATGAAAAAAAAATAGAAAAAAAAACTAAAAGGCTTAGCTTTTGCGATTCTATGACAATTAAGCGATAAAAACAGAATCACGAAGTATAAGAACCATTACGTAAATGGAAGAATGTCAGTAAGCAACTTTTTTTTAAATGCCTCATTACGTCGTTCCAATTGACAAGCAGAAACATGAGCCGCGGCACAATTCGTTTCAATTTTCCTTCAACATTGTAAGCCTGCCAATCGTCCTCCATTAATTATAGAGTTCATCGCAGGTCAAGAGCTCCGTACGGCACGGGCTTCTGGAAACAACTGCGCGTACAGAGGCAATCAGTTTAATGAATCGCAAACAATAACAATTCACCTGTTGACAAGGAGTGATAGTTCGCGTCGACTTACTACATATTCGACTAGTAGTGGAGATGTAACATAACATTACATGAATACTCCACTTCATCTTGTGTTCCTATTGTTGGAACTCAAGGTCTTCTGCGATGCGAATTCAGTGCAAAAAAAATACGAAAAGCTTTGAGAAAGATAAGATTATGTAAACTTTCATCTTTACGAGAACCAATATTGTTTACAATTTATAATTTGTTGTAGATATGTACGGATCGCAATAAATCACTGAAAATTAGGTGTGTATACATAGAGAAATAAAAAAAGGCATTGTGCAAAATGATCTTAACCTTGATTAAGAATCAATGTCGGCAGGTACTTTGATTGTTGAGTTTGACCTTTGTTGGCTATTATTTATATATAAAAAAACCAGTTTGACAATTACTTAACGAACATGAATGAGCAATGCGTAATCTGTTTCTTTTCTTGCGTAGGATTTATTATTAGGCGTAGTGTGGAAGCGACGCAAGAGTTGATTGTCCGGTAGAGCTGGTTTACACTTTTGAAATAACGGCTGAGATCTTTCAGAGTTCTACTACATTATTTTATTAAGAAAAATGTTCAATCTTAGGATTGCTCCAAAAATATTGCAAAATTAATGGCGGCAAAAATTTAGAAAATAGTAGATTAAAAAATACAGGAAAAGTTAGCAAATTAACATGGATGATTTGGATAATAAAGCTTTCGTTAAGAAATGCAATTTACTATGGAATGGTTCCATTGTATTCTCGGAATAAAAAAGCAAAAAATTTGCCACACTTTTTCGATGTACATAAGTCTCCCATATTACAATTAAAATAAAAACACGTCCTAGACCTTAATTTAATATATCCGAGACATATTAATAAAAATAAATATAAAGATTCTAGCCAGACTTGTGTACATCGACAGGTGCTAGCAGAATTATTAATAATGCACGTAGCAACCTCAGAAGCTATAGATGTCAACGCGGACGTCCCGGGTTCGATTCCCTGATCACAAAAGTAGTGCAGTCTGGATGGTGGTAGGGTTTTACAAACCCGCTTGGCTAGCTACCACCCTCAATGTCAATCAGCCGCCATAACAGCATTGCTGTGTCCGGCAGTCATACATGTGAGAGCAAGATGTATTCTGGGCGAACACGCTTCACCATACAGGGCCTCATTACCACTTATCATCAGGTGAAAATGAGGATGAGTGTTAGCCCATAACCGATAAAAAAACTCCGTTAACAAATACTACGCGTATTACACCAAAAATGAAAAATCAATACATTAATGGACATTCTTTTATGACAGCATCACCATTTTGCGTTATGACCGTCGACAGATTTTCACCCTTGAAACAGTAATTTGATTTATCTAAATGCACTGCGTAAACAATATTAATGACAATTAACGGTGAAGCTTGTAACAGTTGAGTGTGAGACTGCAATAAATCAACGGTTGAAATTAAAAAGTTTGTTATGACTGCGCAGCGCATGCGCAAACAACGTGCGCCGGTTTGATTCAGTGAATTAATGAACCGATTGTTCTGGGACTTAATGCTGTAATAAGGCACAATAACATTTCTTTGTCTCTCGTGGTCCTGGGATGAGCTCTGAAGCCAGTTAAATTGATTGAAATGGCCTTCGTAGCGTAGTAAACAAATTTCGTCACCGAAACACTTTAATGTTTGCCATTTAAAATATAATTGCAAAACACCCGCGTTTACAGCGCTATCGATAGCAGAAACGTGCGCATTTCATTAATTTAATATATAATTAAAAATATAATAAATTTATGCGTTTCCTGTTAACATAATATATAACAAATATTATTATTACATATATGACGTCAGAGGCGGTTTTCGTAAAAAAAATGTCGTATAACCAGTCTTCTATTTACAAATTCTTTCGGGCCCTTTGACGTCATAGAGTAGAGCGTTCCACGGAGAGACCAAAACACAGAATGAACAAATGACGGATGAATTTAAAACAGACAAAAGTACGTAAATCTTAGTATTATAACAAAAACACAGATACAATAAAAGATATATTCATGAAAAATATGAACATTTAACTGTTTTCCATAAGAATAGATACAATTTTTTCATATACTAACTTAAATCTAATAGTAATCTATGTATGTCTATAACATTACGAAACTTCATGTTGCGTAATTGTGTGATAAAAATAAACATTTACTATAGAGTATCTCTGCATAGTGTATAGGAATTAAATAAATAAAAAACGAAACAGCCAAACATAAATTAGCGATTTATAATTAAATAAAAAATCAGACTATAAATTTGAAAACATTTTTTGCTTATATAATAATGTAATGAGTAGCGCTTTATGACGATCCCACCTGGAGGTAAATGTATTTTTTTTTATCGGTTATGGGCTAACACACAACAGCAACTCTTGATCTTGATTTCATCTGATGTTAAGTGACAATGAGGTGGTAAATGATAAAGCGTGTTTGCTTAAAACACTCCTAAGTATAGGCTCTAAAACTTTAAAATGCGCTCTCTCTCTCTCTCTCTCTCTCTATTTTAAATTTACAGAAGACAGTAAAAAGTATTTATATAATTTATCAGATTTGCCATCACGATTTGAACGACGATCAGAAACAATTTTACAAAATATCCTATGGTAAAAAAGTTGTTAGTAAATTTGTATCTCTGTACATTTTAAAACGTGGTCACCTTAAGACTTTCTTTGCCTCTTTATATACTCTGCACTTAAAATGTAATTACCGTGTCTTCTTAGAAATATACGAGGAGCCATCAAAGATTATTAACAAATATGTCACCGCACGTGCCTGCGTAATAAGCTGGTTGATAGAATTCATAAAATGGTCCAGATGTGTGGAATCACTAATTACAGCCTTATGATAAAATAACGAGCGACAAATTTTGTTAGTCCCTAACATCGTGACCATTAAAAACTAATAATACAAATGAATACAACGATTACGGCTATCTACTTTAAATAATTGTTAGGTAAGATTTAGGTATTACCCCTAGACAGTGGGTCATTTCTATTATTGGAAGGTTTTTTTATCGGTAATGAGCTAAAACGTGACCTCAATTAACACATGATGTTAAGTGACAACAGTGAGGCCGTTGTTAGTGAAGCGTGCTGGCCAAGAATATTATCGTACTTATATATGCGACAAATATGGTGTACTGTACATTAACATCAAAGGAGGTGAGCTGAGTTACTTCAAGAAAGCTCTACCACCATCCAAACTCCACTACTTATGTGGTCTCTTAATCAAACCTAGGGACCGGGGTAGAAGTTTACCGCTTACCTAGTAACAC
This sequence comes from Pharmacophagus antenor, assembly GCA_018245475.1. Taxonomy (NCBI): domain Eukaryota; kingdom Metazoa; phylum Arthropoda; class Insecta; order Lepidoptera; family Papilionidae; genus Pharmacophagus; species Pharmacophagus antenor. Next base: position 7,255 of record DWQX01002402.1, on the reverse strand, counting down.
GGTGTGTAAACCATTACTCCAAAAGGCAAAAGTTTATGTTTTCAATCTGTGACTAATATAACAATTGAAATAGTTAATATTTTTTTTATTTTAATTTTGTTTAATTTAAGTTACTAACCATGACAGTTTTTATTTTAAGTATTTTTATCATATAAACCTCATGTGTGTAGTATTTTTTTTAACATTTGGCACTTTCAAGCTTGTTGTAATAAATTTTTAATAAGAGTAAATTATGTAACTATATATTTATATATTTAATTAGGGTTACTATACATAGTAATTATAAGAAAGTTATAAATATTTTAGATAATTAATAATTGATTATTGCATTAACAAAGAATTGTAAAATTAGAAAATAATTAATGAAATCTTAACGAAAGTTTATTGTAAGTAACATGTATCTATAAATTTCGGTCTTGTGCCACCACAATATTTTATCTACGATTTCCATAGAAGCGCGGCTCATTATTCTTGGAAAATAAACGTTAAATACCTTTTAAAACTCAAATAACCTTAAGAGTAAGTAAATTTACAAGTAAGTGTAAACGAATAAAACTTTTATTATATCACCAGAAGTTTTTTGTCCAATCATAGTATTTAATAACTAATTGAAAAACTGTATTGATGTGATTAGGGCTATATTCAAGATGACGAGATTCGATTCAATTATTATTTAACTGGAATTATAAAAGAAAATACAACACGTATTCAACGACTAGCAACCTTATTTCTTTAAGAAAATAATCGTTTGAGTCTGTAACTTTACATATCTTATAATGCAATAACTTAAAATTTCTTGATAAGTCTGTAACAAAAATTTAAGAACTTTAACAATTTATATGTTTACTACGGTTATAATTAACAAGAGTTTGATAATATACCACAACCATAAAGTGTAGAGTAGAAAGCGTCACAACTCTTAATATTTACCGTTATCAATAGATCTTTTCTTAGATAATAACGGCAGCTGTCATTGTCCAAATAGTTTGTCATTGTAATATAGTTAGTCATCTTGATTATAATTAATATTTTAAATCGTACTTGTATTATATGCTACTGAACGTATACAAAATCGGTTTTTAATTATTATCCAACTGACATTCGATTATGGCGTAATCATCGTATTTAAAAAAAATCGTATAATCCAGAGAGAAAATGTATGTCTTTCTTAATTAAAAAAAAATATATAACGAATGCTGGCAAAGTTAATAGAATTTTTTCTATTAATAATTTCTTTTAACCACCCACCCCTCGCTCTTTTCTTCTATTGCTCTTAATTTTAAGGCTTGCACTTGTCTTATACTTTAGTATTTAGTGCTTTTAAATTCATCCTTGATGGGTATTGCTGTCCATTCCCAGTAACGGTTTCTACCACTTTCAAATATTCTCAATGTAAAATTAAACAAAACGTTGTCAAACGTGCGTATTAAAATAAAAATCACTAACAGTAAAAGGGCCTCTCTTGCTACGCAAACAATACAAAACGAGTTTTTTTGTTTAATTAGACGACGATTTTAACCTGTACAATAAAGCTGAAATGTCAAATAACAAGTATTTTATAATGGCAACATTAACAAAATGATAGACTTAATCATAGATTACCTTTGCCTTTTATTAAGTTTTCTGTCGGTTGAATTATTTTGCTTGACAACGATTTAAATAACTTGGTCGTGATCCTGATTTCGAAATTTAAATATTTCAAAGATGGAGTATGTCGTTATAGTCTGTATATAACATTTTTCCTTATTTAAAAAAAATCGTTTGTAAATAAAACACTGTATGATCTTGGCGTTAGATTTCAAATCGTTGTTGGGCTGGTAACTATGTACCAAAATAAGAACAGAAGCATTTTTCTTTATTGACATACAATGTTTATGGAACGAAAAAGTGGGTCGGAGACTTCATCTTCTATGTAAATAGTTTAATAAAATGAGAATAGTACATGTTCTACACAACTATCATATTTACTATCTATTTCGATCAGGTGTATATATAAGATTTAACGATTATGTAATAAATATTTTTGACTAGTTTATTTAATTATTAGTTAATTGTATACCGTATGTAATGTATTATGTAATACATTGTTCCATTAAGTCTTAATCTGCAGGCGCAACTACAAAGTTCTTTAAAAAGATAATTGCGTATATAAATTACAGGAGTTAGATTAGTAAAAACTCCTGTAGTAATCAAAAAAATATTCATACCAAAGTCATATCAAAGATATTATCGATGTATGCAAAATTCTTTTAAGAATCATTTTCATATTTTTTCTTTAAAGACAGAAACAAGAAAAGATTTAATAATCTTGGATTTTTTGGACAGTATACTCTTAAACGATAATAAATAAAAATTTACAAAGCAATCGATACAAAAATACATATACAGTCTTTTTCAGAAGGTTTAACCTTTTTTTTTCATTATGGAATTAAGTTTTAAAACATCACAGAGTGCAGAATTAGTAAAAAGCAATGACAAGTTTACACTCTAAATATAAAGACATTTTACGAAATATGTAGAATCTTTACATACATGTCGATGGTAATTTTTTTTATTTTACACCCTCACGAATATCGAAGTTCAAACGCACTTAACTTGGTTTAAACATCCTATCACTGTTTACCGATATCGATATGAGTGAATAAGTAATGACTAAAAACTTTCAATAATAAATTTAAAAAAAAACAAAAATGTAGATCAAGAAAGGCCACGGTATATGGACGCAAACTTATAAAAATAAATATGTATTTTACAGAAATTAGCTTAAATGTTATTAATTTTATTACTACATATTATTTACGCAGATTTTTGTTTATTTTTTTATTACAAATTTATTATATCATTTTTAGGGACGAAAATTTTGTAATTAATTGGATAAAATTTTAACTAAAAATAATTAAATGTATATGTATCAAGTAATCTAGCTAAGACATGCGTTTAGATAAAATCGGAATTAGATTATGGACAAATTTATAATTTTTTAAATAAAATATATATGAAAGTGAACATGGATTAAACATAAAAATATATGTAATTTATACTTACTTAGCAACACCATAAGAATTTGATTGAATTTGCTTCCCTCCGAGCAATATTTTTTCACTGTGTACTTAAGCATTTTAAATAAAATAAATATGTTAAATAACGTTAAAAATTATAAATTGAAAAAAAAAAGGAATGTGTGATCAACCACACTAATATTTAAAAATGTATTGAAATCATAGTTGTTCTTATTTCAAAATAATTCTAGCCGTTCGGCTTGTGAAATGGCGCGGAAGCGCGCGTGTACAGCCGTATTGTAATTTGGAATGAATAAGTTCCAATGCGGCCACAGAGCGGGCCGTTTATATGCTTCTCGAGAGCATTTAAGCGATCGTTGGCTGCTTTTAATTAAGGGTACACCGCTTCACCCATTATATTTAAAAAAAATCATATATTTACAACTTTAATTTAATATTCTAGTATAATTCCTACTTTTTTAATTTTAAATAAAATCAAGGAATAAAAAAAATATATATTCGATGTAAGCTGATCTGTTTAATTGCGACTACTTTATAAAACGATTTTTTGATAATTTACTTATCGCGAACAACTTAATGTATTTAATACCTATTTTCTTTTTAATTTGTAATATTGCGCATTTGTGAGTGTTGCTTGCCGTAATTCAAAATAATCTGTTTGATATTTTTTACTATCCGAGCTTTCTTAAATTATGACAGGGTATATTAAAATTTTAATTAAAAAATGGACTTATTTGTCAGATATTAATGAAATAGTCAGATTTTTATAAAATATTTTTAATAACATTTATCGCTTTTTTAATTATATCTACTGTGCCATATTTGTCTTTGTTTAATAAATATTTGTTGTTTTCGCAGATTATTCCAAAAATTATCTTACCATTACATTCATAGACCAAAAAAAATTAACTAAAACATTTATTAGACAACAGAACCCTGCGAGAAATTTTTATTACACTCATAGGCACAACAACGTGCGTATTGGTCAAGGGTACGAATAAAACTATTAATTATGTAAATAATATATTTAAAACGGGTATCAATTATCACATCGTGACTCAAAAGTCAGCGAGTGCAGCGCTTTTCATAGGAATTAAATGAAAGAAAGTACACTTCATATTAATGAAGGCACGTAACGTATTTGTAAAGAGATAGACGCAGAACCATGGCTCCGGCGCCGCCGCACAATACGAATAATCAGAATGTTGTAATACTGAATAGTGTTACTATGGTTCACTTCACCATTCGCATACACTGTACAACGAGTGGCGTGCCGATATGGGCGAGACCTGATACTTTTACACGTACTTAATAATAATGACATCAGGTGATGAACATAACCTTTTTATTCTTTATTTTTATTCGAGTCAAGTATCAATAACTAGTCGTCACCCACCCACTTCTCGTAATATTTTTTTTTTCATTAACACCATTATTCCCTGCCAGAGTTTTTTTTTATATTTTCCCTTGCGAATACAATTTGACAATCCTTTATTCGGCAATTAACAATTTAAGTAAATTTTAATTTGGATTAAAGTTGTATGTAATTATTTTAAGCTTAAAGTTATTATTTTATATATAAATTTTTTCATAGGTGACATCAGCGTGGGGCTTATTCGCCCCACATGGCAGGGACCTTGTTAAATATCAGATTGCCCAAAGCAGTAACTTTGCTTTACAGTTTATTGGTATAATTATATTGTAATAAGATTTACGAGAATATTACAAATGACTGTATACATTAATGAATTTATTAAACATTGAATCTTTGTTCCTGTTAATCTAACTGTTGCTATATCACCCATCGTCGTAACGCATATTATTTCACTATAATATCAGGCAATCTAGTTCTAAACCCTATTACGTACTTTAGCGAGTCTGACTCGTGATGAAGATTTTGGCCTAAATATGAATATCGCGACTCAGACTTGCGATTAGATACCTAGGCCAAGCATTATTCATGTTTGGTCTAACCTTCGCTAGTCAGAGAGATTAACCGCACGGTGCCGCAGTGATATACCGCTTGTCTTCCAATGGGGAATTCCTTGGTTCGATTCCTTTCGAGTATGGGTTGTGGAAGGATGTTTTAGAACCCACTTGTCTTAATATAACCATCGATGTCAATCTGCCATAACAGAAGACGGGATAAGATGGGAGCTAGAGTATTCAGAGCGAGCATGCTTGACCATCTATGGCCTTATTATCATTCTACATCAAGTGAAGTTGTGCCCTATTGCTGACAAAAATCAATTAAAATTCACTACGGTATACCACCTTTCAGATAACAGTCTAGGTGACTACCATGGCAACGCTGCCGCTAAGCTGTAGTGTAGACATGACTGAATTGTATGTAAAGTGCGCTGTAGCTAAATTATTCAGATAATGTGATGTGTCATGTCTGATGACCATAATAACGTACCGCCCCCGCATTACACAAGTATTTGTTTTTCTAAATTTCGCGTAAGGACGCATTGCTGTTTACTAACAAATAAATGTTTCATTAGGATCGATATTTAACGAGAATGTTCAACTTATAATTTAACCTGGTAATGGAAACAAATATGGCATCTGGTCAATTGTCATTGTAGAAAATGGTATTTTCTATAAATACAAGGTGACTCAAAAGAAAGTACGCATTTAAAAAATCGATAAAAAATTAAACTAGGAGTTTATTAAAAAAATGTTTATTACATATTAAAATACACTTTTTGTGAATTTATTTCTTGAAAATGACATCTTCCAAGTGTAAACGGTTGCGTTTACGGCATACATTTAATCAAGTTCTAAAATTTTCTATGACGGCTCGAATTGTATTGTCCGTGATGGCTGCCATTTCGTGAGAGAGATATCCTTTTAATTGTGCCAAGGAAGTCGGGTTGTTGGCATAAACTTTAAATTTGTCGTAATCCCACAGGAAAAAGTTGATAGGGGTTAAATCGGGACTTCGTGCAGTCAAATTTATGTCACCTTTCATGGATATTAATTTGCCAAGAACAATTTCACGAACTCGTGGTAAAGACTTGTTGGACGTGTGTGAAGTTGCTCCGTCCTGCTGGAAACATGTTCTTTGGTCAACATCAGCACGTTTCTGAATCGAAAGGTCTGGGTCGTCAGGAACAGATTAAGAAGACCTGTCTATGTTTTCGACCGTTCTCAAAGACCTTGGACATCCGGATTTTTATTTTTCCAGCATTGAACCCGTCTCTTCAAACTTTTTGACCTATTTATCAATGAGTTTAGGGCTTGGCGCGTCATTTAAATGTCGAATATATCAAACATTGTAAAATTTTCTACGCGTTGCAGTCGCTGAATTACCGTTTTTGTAAAACTCGCGTGCTCACAACGCACGGTCCGCTCCCGAGAAACGCTCCATAGCGACTAAATTCCCAGAAGCTAGGTTACCAAATGATATACCCCCCCGCGCCTCTCAGAATAGTTGCGTTCACGCATTAACCAAAACAAATGTCACCTTTCTTTTGAGACACCCAGTATACCAAAACAGAGGTCTGTCTACGCAATAGCTACACAATCCAAAAAGATTTAAGTATTTGTTTTCTTTTAATACAAAGATTATTCGCACGAGGGTAATGTAAGCCATAATTCAATATAATTTGACAGCCTTTCGAAACCCATCAGGGTATTTCTAGTTTATAAAGGAGCATATAAAAATTTGATAAAATTCTTATAAAGAAGACACTATGTTAATGTACGTCTAGAAAAGATTTAAAGCAATAATATTTCGTGCCTTATATATTGATTAATTGGTACAGGTAAATGTATAACATAATGAAGGATAAAATCTGTTTCAAACACCTGAAGATAATGCATGTTAATTATATGCCTGGCGCTAAAGCAAGATGTTTCGCCTATCAACTAATTGATCCAGTTCTTTATTTACTATAGATGTAATCACATGTGCTAATATTAAGCTTTTGAATGCTGTCTGCCTTTTTTCTTTCATTACTTTTAAAAAGTTGAAGATGAATGAACCTTAATTTACTAATTTTTGTTCTCTCAATAATGAGTGTATGGTATTATATGTGAAAATACTATAATAACTACTAATATGTAACAAGTATGAAAACGAAGAATTGCTCGTGAAGAAAAATCTTTTGTTGTCCTTTCGCAAGAAAATATAAATATTTCTTAAAGAACTCTATTTCTGCTATCGGTTTTGTATATAATTAATTTTCTTCTAATGTACAAATTAGTCGTACAATTGATAAATATATATA
>DWQX01002401.1:0-21960 GCA_018245475.1 Pharmacophagus antenor | reverse complement strand
CGCGCGGGAACGCCATCCGGGCCAGGGGCGGTCTTCTTGCTGCGAAGACAGCCCGTGGCCGCCTCCAACTCGGACCCCGACACAATAGGTGTCGGGGCCTCCGGGATGACGCCCCCGCGCCGGCACATGGACGGCGGGGTTTTTTATATATCCTACCCTAAGTGCGACATGCTGCTGAATAAATGTATTTTTTTACAATACTAATTATTTTTACTGGGACATTATTTTTTCAATAGGAGGTAAAAAGTTGATATTATGGTATTATCTATTCCTATTGTCTAAATCTGGAAATATATATTTTTTTTACGATATCAAAGTTTTAAATGTTCGTCCTATATTTTCATATTAGTTACATTGTTCTCTGGAGTTGGTATATATTACCGTACAGAACTTTTTCTTTACTAATATGATTATTAATTGGCCTTTTCAAGAAAGAATATACCTTAAATTTGATTACATAAGAATTGTATAGGTATACAATAAAACATTAATTTAACACCAGTTCGAATCTTATGTTTGTAGCTTGTAATTATCAATGCTTCTATTTTATAGGACCAAGGACTATTAAAATAAATTAAACTGATCCTTAACTCTTATAGGTTAGAGATTTGTTTAGCAAAGGCATAAAATCAATAATATTTTGTGAAATAAAATAGCCACAAAATTAAAATAATAACACAAAACATGCATCGTCTATTATAATTATGTATATAGTGACAAAATACAATTTACAAATTATTAACAATGTGACACAATTCTGAACTTGTTACGTTTAAAACGATGTTTCGATGCCATCGGCCACTGCCAATCTCCGATAAACAAAATGTAGTCGCGAATTTAAAATTGATATATTTGCATAAAGGACATTTGCATATGTTTTACATGGTATATAAAACGTAAAATTTTACTTTAATTGAGTAACCAAAGTAACAAAATAAGAACTTTTAATTTGGAAATTATAATTATTTTTCTAACAGTGTAGAAGTAGATCTATACAGAAACATTACATTTTTTAATTAATGATTAAAAGATTAAAACAATTAACTTGTTAGAATATACGAGTGAATTGCATGTTATTACCGTTGCACATGTTTCTGTCCTCAAATAGACGTAAGAAAATAATATTATTTTATCGGCAATAGATTAACACTTGACCTCAATTTCATACGATATCAAAGTGAGAATAAGACCGTAGATAATAAAGCATGCTCGCACAGACTACTTCAAGAACACAGCAATGCTGTTATGGCGTCGGATTAACATTAAGGTTGATAGACTACTAGGAAGGTCAATTAGAAAAAGAAGATAGCCTACTATATTATACGACCGTGGACTCACGAGTTACTAGGTACACGGTTACCCGCTACACCACGGAGGCAGTTAAATATAACACTGATAGTGTGATTTGGATTACTGAAGACTGGCCAAAAGACTGGACGGATTCTATCGTTCTACCTTTCTACAAAAAAAGTTCCACAAAACCGCACTATAGACTTCATACTGCACGCAAGCAAAGTTCTGCTACACTTTCTTAATAAACGCACCGGCTACTATCTGGATTGGCAGATCCCACAGGAGCAGGCAGGCTTTGTAAGAGGACAAATATTAAATGGATAGGTCATTGAGAAGACTCACGAGTGCAACACTCCAGTTATCATGTGTTTCGTTGACTACAATAGGGCTCTCGACTGTGTCAACTAGAATTTTCTACGAAGAGTGTTAGGAAAACTTGTGTCAAACCCTCTTATAGCACTTATTCAAGTTCTATATTATAATAGCCAAGGTGTAGTTAGAATTGAGGAAATTATTCAAATTTTTGTTCAAATTTGGGGAAGGAGTGCGCCAGGGCTGCATTCTCTCGTCAATTTTATTTAATGCAAATAGCGAATACATAACGAGTCAAACCTGTGACCAGTAGGAGGGAGGAAGAGTGTGGTGGTATTAAATTGGATGGTGAGATTAAATTAAGCAATCTCCACTATGCTTACGATACAACACTTCTGGCCGCACATGAAGCGGGAATGTGTATACTACTAGAGAGAATGAAATGTATCAACAATAAATTAGGTCTATCCTTTAATAGAGAGAAGACCAAAATCATGGTCATAGATGGAACAAGCTCTTTAGAACTTACAGAAGCATTCAACCTACAGGCAATCAAAGATTTTATTTACCTTGGATCAACCATCACGTGTAACGGCTTTTGTGAACCCGACGTACGTAGAAGATTAGGTATTTCTAACAATGCCATGTCTCGGCTACATAAAATTGGGGAGACAGAAACATACCGCTTAAGACGAAGATTATGTTCTCTCTCTGACTGTGCTCTCTATCGTTTTCATCATTTTCCTATATGGGGATGAGACGTGGGTCGTCTGGCTTGGGCACAAACAAGTCCGTTAACTCGGCTTAAGGGACAGTAGAGCTAAATTCTATACCGTCCACTTTAGTAAGCTCCCTGCCTGGGGTTACAGGCGACGACCTCAACGGTGATAATGACGAAGATATTTTTTAAACAGAAGTCGGCAAAACAAGTGGAAGGGGAGAGCCCTGTCATAAGGGCATGTCTTCGGCACGACGGTCACGGCTCTGCGATGACGATGAAAATGAATAATATAAGGAAAGATATGGCCACAGAATTTGGAAACGGATGGGGTAGGGGTTCTTATGAGTAAAGTAACATCCAATTCTGTGACAAAATTTCTACCACTGTCAAATCGCGCTATGCTTATACAACTTAGTGCGTATCTAGTTAATATTAACATTATAACAGTTTCCGCTCCTACTGCAGAAAAACCATTGGCCGAGATTGAAGAGTTTTATGGGCAGATAGACATTCTTATGCAATATACAAAAAAACATGAAATTAACCTCACCATAGGAGATTTTAATGCGAAAGTAGGGTCAACGCCAGTACCCGAACTAACGGGATGATATGGTCTTGGTGACAGAATAGAAAGAGGGCACATGTTAGTAGACTTTTCAAGATAAAGAACAACTATAGCAAATATTCTCTTTAAATTACACCCACGTCGACACCTGGACATCACCGAGACACAAATCGAGCCACATAGTAAGGAACCAAATATATTACATTATGGTGAACCAAAGGTTTCAAATTCCATTAAGAATGCTGTTACATATCCAGGCGCTGACACATTAAGTCCGGTCACAACCCGGTTGCAATGTAAATTAAAAAGAAAACGTGAACAAAACAATCTATTTGTTGATATAAATAAGATAAAGGAACATAAATTTAGAGCACTTGTATCTAATGCTATGAACCAGTAGAGCAGGAGCTGGATAAGACAACATCCTCTCTAGAAACGTGGACAAGTTTTAAACATAAAGTTGGCAACATTTGTGAATCCGTATTAGCATCAAACTATCCTAGAAAGAAACAGCAATGGATGACGGATAAAATACTGGAGTTGATGGAAGACCGCAGAACCTATAAAGCCACAAATACAAGAAAAAACGCAGAGTTGTATAAACTTATAAACCATAAAATAAAATTAGCTCGGGATAGATTCTATGAAGACAAGTTTGACCGCATGGAATTTCTCCTGTGCAAACACGAGAATTTTAATTTACACAAAGAAGTCAAAGAGTTAGCGGGTATGAGTAAAAAACGTAACCTGAACTTATTGTATGACGACGGAGGCAATTTTCTATTTGACCAGGAGAGTAAAAAACGTACATAACGCGAATACATAGTGCAAATGTTTGCGAACTCTTCCAGAAGTAGACACGGTGTAACAACTGATGACACTGGACCACCCATACTGACGTCGAAGGTGAGACAAGCATTAAGATTAGCTAAAACTGGAAAAGCACTGGGTCCGTATAACATCCCTGTTGAGATCTTGAAGTTGTTAGAGGACGAATATGTAGGTATACTTACGCCACTTCATCAGATCTACGACTCAGGTGATCTTCCTAGTGACTGGTTGCAGTCTACATTTATCACCCTCCCGAAAAGAGCCAACGCCAGAAAATGTTCAGAATACCGAACCATCAGTCTTATGAGCCATGTTCTCAAGATATTTCTGGCTATCATCCATATCATTCATATCCATATCATCCAACAGAATAAGACCAAAATGTGACGAGCAGTTAGGCGAAAGTCAGTTTGGCTTCCGGTCAGGTATGGACACACGTGAGGCACTGTTTGCTCTTAATGTTGTAGTACAAAAATGCCGTGATATGCAAACTGATGTAATTCTATGCTTTATCGACTATGAAAAGGCGTTTGGTCGCATAAAGCACGATATTCTGCTACAACAGTTACAAGATATTGGATTGGACGGCAAAGACATAAGAATTATTAAAAACTTGTATTGGAACCAAACAGCCACGGTCCGAGTCGAAGATACAGAAACGGATCTCATGGAGATAAGACGAGGTATCAGACAAGGTTGTATCCTATCTCCCCTTTTGTTTAATTTGAACTCCGAAGCAATTATATCAGAAGCGCTGGAAGGACTGCAGGTCGGTGTAAAAGTAAACGGCAAAATCGTGAATAATTTACATACGCCGATGATAACGTACTGATAGCCTCCATTGCACAGGATTTACAAGTATTGCTGGACAGAGTCCACGAGTGCAGCTTGAAAGCGGATTTCAATATGAAAGTCTCCAAGACTAAATTCCTGGTCATAAGCAAGAAGCCCTTAAGTCCCCGAATCACCCTCGGAGGGACAGAACTAGAGCGCGTGCGGATGTACAAATACCTCGGGGCTTGGGTTAATGAAGAATGGGACAGCGAACAAGAAATACGCACCCGGATTGGGATTGCCCAAACCACATTAAAAAGAATGAGTAAAGTTCTTTGCAACCGCCAATTATCCATAAAGCTCCGAATACGAATACTCCAATGTTACGTGTGGCCTGTGGTGTTCTAAGGTAATTCTAAGGCATGGACTCTGGACTCTAAAAGTCAAGACACAGAATTATCTGGAAGCTTTTGAGATATGGTGCTACCGTAGAATAAGAAAGTATCTAACGTGCGAGTACTCCAACGCGTCGGGAAGAATCGCAAATTGTTGCAAACCATCAAACGTAGGAAAATCGCCTACCTCAGTCATGTATTGCGACACGAGAAATACCATCTTCTCCAACTTATAATGATGGGCAAAATCGCCGAGAAAAGACGCGTGGGTCGTAGAAAAAAATTCTTGGCTCAGAAATATCAGAGAGTGGACAGGGATTGCCAACGTTCAAGACCTCTTTCGCTTGGTTAAAAATAGAGAGATTTTCGCTAAGCTGTCGGCCAACCTCCAATAATGGAGAGGCACAAGAAGAAGATTTGAAGCGTTGGAAAAAATCAGAGATGAGAGATATTTTATTCTTTACGATTAGGTCATGAGTAGAATTACATAAAACATATTATACATATTATATATACTGCCAGAACACCGCAATACTGCAAATTATCATTGAGCTAACATATATATAATCAGTCAGGTTCGAGAAACCTTACGATCTTCCTAACTCCACTACTCATGCGGCCCGGGAATTGAAGCGAGGACCACTGTGTTACAAAGCAAGCGATAAACAACTGTGCCACAAAGATAGTTAAAAGAATCATTATAAAAAACGTTAAAGTTATTGTTTGAAAACTAGTGGTACATATCCTCCACAAAAATAAATAATATAACTTGCTTATGTTAGAAAGTACTTTTAAAAGAGTTCCTTTAGTTCCTTTATCAGAGTATCCAATCATGATGTACTTCCAGAATTGTTTTGACTGCCGTACCGCAGTGTTATACTTGTGAAACAGAGACTTCAATTTCGGGGCTATGTGAGCAGTGGATTCTAGATGGTGTTATGTATTTCAAACCCTTTTGACTAGCTACAATCTTGAATATCAACCAGCCACCATAACAGCGTTGTTTTCTTCTGCTAGTCATTTGGAAGCCAGAGTATTCTTGAATGGCACGATTCGCCACTTACAACCTCATTCATAAAAATTGTACGTTATGTTCTCGAATCCATAAAACATTATAAATTTTGTTTTTGATTAAAATTTACTATTTAAATGTTTTTAATTTCTCTTAAGATTAAGAATAAGATTAAGAAGATGTCTAGAACTCCTTTGGTGATTTTTAATTATAATAATTATTAATAGTCCCAAAATCAGTAAAAATTCATTGATTGCTTAGTTTTTTTGTTTCATTACAAAACCTCTTTGTTTATTAATTGCCTAACAGTTTATGATGACTTAGACCACCATGGTCAACGAGGGAGGTTTGGCGGTTTTGACGAAAGTGAAGTGAAGTCACGTGGCCAGTCATGGCGTAGTCGGTGAGGATAACGACAGATGAATAGTTTAAAAGCTCTTTGCTTTTTGGTAAGGTTGCGCGATGGGCGGGCGCGGCGGCGTATTGGGGAGGCGGGCGAGTCCGGGCGGCGTGGGGTCGATAAGCAGTAAGCGGTAGAGTACAGCGGTGTGGTTCCTCGTGAACGCTCGTGCCGTTTGGTCGTATTCACTAGTAGCTCGTGCCGTCATCTCTCGTGTGACTACACGCTTCAGCTCGGCGTCGACGAGCGGTCAAAAGCGCCAACGTAAGTACCCTAGTCTAACTTACTGACCGACTTTTGAAATTTATTTTATATTTTCTTTATTTCATTTGAATTTCTTATTTACAGTTCCCATTTTTTTTTATGAAATTGCTGCGCATAAGTTGGTATACAAGAAGCAGTGATTAATTTGTGAAGCAGCGACAATATTTATATAAATATTAGATATGAATAAGGCGTAGAGAAAAAAAATAAATAAAGATTTAAGAACTCATTAACTACAATTTTGTATATTTTATTATTTAGAGTACGCGACAATGGTGTAACTTAAACACATTTTTTTTTATTCCCAAGGTTAATTCTATAAAAATCTGAAAACCTAAAAATTTTAAAAGTAGCATCTAAAAATAGACTAGTAAACAATAGCTACGTCAACATAGATTTATTTTCGTTTAAGAATGGTTCATAAATATTACGATAATTAAAATTTACTGTGAAATTTTTAGAAACAGTTGTATGAATTTCGTAATATTATAATGCTGCTGCGCGTAATTTTTAAATTAATTTTGAAAATAGTTAGTTAATGAAAGGTCAAGATTTATTTCATAAACATTTTAAAAGCTTTCGTTTTAATACATCTGATTTTCACATATTTATTTATTTTCATATAGTAGTGAAAATTTAGTTATATTTAAAAAATAATTTTTAATGTTTGATTGTTATATTACAACATGCTTAAGTTAGATAATTAATAACGCATATTTAGATTAAATTTTAGTATATTTTAAAATTTTATTTAAAAACACAAAGTTTTAATAACAAAATGCAAAATAGGAATTTGCCAATAATTTCCATTAAACAGTTTTGTATAGGTATCAAATTATTCTTAAAGTTGATGTTTATAAAACTCGTCATCTTCTATTTATTACTTCGATATTAAAATGTAGCTTTATAAAGTTTAAGCAGTTGCTGAATGTCGTTTTGCAATTAAAAAATATATACAAAAAATGTACATAAAGTCGTTTTAAAAAATTTTCTTTGAAACTTTCGAACATTTTTTTAGTTATTTCTTTATCATCTTAAAATTTATTTACCAATGCAGGTTTGTGTCCCATCAATTCAAAACTAAATTATATGACTGCAGATACGTAAGCCGTAACGTCTGTATGTTTAAAGATTAAAGGTCAAACGACGTGTACAGATCCATTTAGCAGTATACAATAGAGGGTTTGCTCTCTTTGTAAGTTAATATTGAAAATGCATAGCATTTTTCTTTCTACATACCATATTTTATTCGATGTACGATTATAAGACTCCACTTATTATTATTAGAGGCATTGTAAAGATTACAATACAGAATTAAAGATATACCTGAATTCAATTTTCTCACAATATTTTATATACTGGGTATCCCTTAAGTCCTTTGAAAAAATATAAAAAAAAACTATATACAACATGAATTTTATATTTATTCTTTAGTAATTTACATTAAAAGGGAATTATTTTTTAAAAATCACTCCATCTAAATGTGCACCATTTCGTTCTTGGTACTACTATAAACGACGACTAAAATTTTCTATCAATGCACGGCAAGTACTCCCTGAAATACTTGACATTTCTCGCCGGATATTTTCTTTTAGATCATCAGTTGACCGCGGATTTGTTTCGTAGACTTTAGGCTTAAGGTAACCCCATAAAAAAAGTCCATTGGACTCTAATTCGGGCTATGTGGTAACCAGGGAATGTCATCTTTTCGAGATATCTCTTTGTTAGGGAAAAGTTGACGGACGACGGACATAGCAGTGTTAGAGGTATGGGCAGTTGCGCCATCTAGTTGAAACCAGGTCCAAGTATTGAAACTTAAAAATTCTGTAACTCTGGTGTAAAAAAAACCTCGATTATTGCCACATACCGCTCCGAAGTAACAGTAACCGCACGACCATGTTCGTTTTTAAAAAAGTATAGGCCTTTGATGCCATGCGCTGACATAGGCGCCCAAACTGTTACTTTAGGGCTATGGCCTTTGATGTTTGCGACGTGGGTTTACGCTACTCCAGTAGCAACTATTTTGCCTATTGACATGGCCGTTGATGTGAAAGTGAGCCTCACCAGAGAATAACACGTTGTTAAATGAAGTAAAGCGGTTCATCATTTCATTCACGAAATTAAGTCTATTGGTAGGATCAGTATCTTTTAATTCCTATACTAACTGAATTTTGTATGGATGAAATTTCTTATCATTCTTTAAAATGCACTGTAACTTCGATCTGAGTATATTTAATGCACTGGCTTACGAATGGATTGAGAAGGATTTTCATAGACTAACACTTGCACTGTTGCAATGTCGATGTTTTCTTCCGTTCGTGATGTTTTTGCTCGGCCCGATCGTTGTTTATCCAAGGTAGAGCCAGTCTCCTCTAACTTTTGGATCCAATTCTTTATCGTTTAAAGACTAGGACAGTCATTAAACGTGCGTAAATTGCGATACTCTCTAAATTTCCGAAGCGCAATAGAGGCGGAATCATAGTTGCGATACAACTCACGCACACAAAATGCACGGTTCGCTCCGGTAAAACGCTCCATGGCGATTGAATTCCGAAAGACCGTTGGTGCTGCCCCCGTAATCCGCGCGCCACTCTTCCTCACCATTTGAATTTTATTCGAAATTTAAATTTCAAAAGACTTATGGAACATCTTGTATAAAACAAAGAACTCGCAGTTGTCAACCCCTCTATCAAATATAAGACGCATCACGAATACAGACGCATAAAAACATGTAAAAATGTGTGTCTTATATTGTATGTTATACGATATTATACAAAAGATGTACAAGCAAGTTAAGCAATAAGAAAATTACAAATACGCGTGTGTTTTCATTTAATTTAAATATCATTATTCTTTGTATTATAAGAAGAAAATCAGCGTGGTAATTGTCACATAAGAAGCAAGAAATGAAAAGACTGAACTAACATAATAAAGTAACTTTGGAATCAATGAATTTTATTTTTATTTTAACCAAATGGATTGTTCTTAGATATATATTGAATATTTTCTTACTTTCAAAACTTTATAGAATATATTTTCAATTGAACGCATTTTATTTTATTCGTGTCTTTACATAATTCAATTCCTTATATATTATTTTATTTTATTCTTTATATAATAATCGTCCAAATTTCATATAGATCGGTCGTTCAGTGAATAAGTGAGGATTTTGAAATTTAAGATGACTCCAACTTCTTCTACTGGGGTGTAACATTAATGCAATCTTTGTTGTTAATAAGTGAAGTAGCATAATAGTGAAGTAAGGTCCCGTAAAATTAACCCTAGTTACGAATGAGTTTCTTAATGGATCCAACTTATTGATCTTGTATAGCATTATTTTAATTGTTGCTTTCCGTCAAATAATAGATATGAACATATGTTTATTTTTATAGAAGCAATCATGTGATCCTGCGTAAGCGCATAAATATATTATATAAGCGCATAAAAGTTTTAAAATGCGGCAGTAATTGGTTCAGATGTATTTGATTGCCGGTTAACACCCTTCAAGTTGCATCGATGTAGACCAATAAAAAAAGAGAGATTATCATTTAGGACAGTTATTGTTATTTCAATTTTCTGTTTCCGAAAATTCCCTTTCACCGTTATGAATTTAAATTTTATGATGGGTTGAATAATATCGATAAAAATAGTTGGAGTCTTCTTCGCTCCTCCTCAAATTCCTAATCTCTGAGGTTCCAGAGTCATGTGGTAGTAAAGGGATAATACCCCGGGGAGTATTACAAGCGGGTACTGCTTATTTCAAGAGTAGAAATTATACTGACTATAACTATCTAAATCTGTATATCTATATCATCAAAATGAGCTAGCGAGACGATTACAAAAGGGTATTCATTAATTTCTATAAAAAGACGTCTTGTAAAGCAATTTCTCTCCAACTCTCATAACATCGTATACAAATCCATTTACAATTAACATCTTCACCAGCCTGTATCTACTGGAAAATTCGTTTCATTTTCGCTCCAAGAATGCTATTTAGTTCGAACATCGTTTTAATCAATTTGGATATTTTAAGAAACTTCTTCTTTTCCAGTGTAGTCTCTAAGCCAGAAGAAGTCCTCTACTACAGATGTGAATATAATTACTCCAAATTGAAAAGGCGATATGGTTGACTACAGACGTCAGCACTTTTTTTTATTCATACTCTTTCTGTCACTAATTCCATTGTCTACGTTATCTAACCATAGTGATTAGAAAAAAAAAATTACAGATTTGAGGCTAAGAAATCCGATATGATTTTGTGAATGGGTTTATTACAATTTAAATATATTTAAATTCAAAACTTCGTAAGCTTTCATTGGAGTGAAGATTTTCCAGCCACTCTCTTGATGATCATGTTGTTAGTAAAGAATTGTACATTTATGCAGCGCGCTATACTACTCAAAGAAGCATTGATTCGATCTTTAGAAAACTTCAGTTTCTAGTAAAAGAAAACATGAGTTTTTAAGGATAGTGAATTATAGTTACGACTAGCTCCTCTGGAACTCGGGTCCCAACAATGGCAACAGAAAGTAGACAATTTATCTTATGTAATGTATTATTCACGTCGCCTAGATCGTAGACTAATGAGGGTACTATCTATCTAGATCAAGTAATAAAAATTTATCTGTTATAAATATATTCAATAATGTGTACAATAAGGTATAAATATTGTTTTGATTTGTCTTAATGGTAAACCGGTGGTTTACAGTGAAATACTAATTGTTTGATGGTTAACCATTTCACATTTTTGTTTAGTTTATTTTTGGGAATGCAAACTGAGTTATTCCCACTGAAAAGTAACGTGACATTACTAGTGATGACGACTCAGATAAAATAAGCTCGTAGGAAAAGAATGCCATGGTAAATAAATATTGTAGAAATGTATATTTTCAGGAAAGATGACTTTGTAATGATCTCCCAAAAGTGATAAAAACAAAGGACGTCGTGAATAATGTCTACACAATTTTCACACATTCCATGGATCACAATTTTAAAGGATTTAGTTAATCAATATTCTTATAGCTCAATGTTTCATACAATGACGTTTAATAAACGATTACATAGTATTTTAAATTTTTAAATGTAGCATTTTGTTAATGATTTAATGACATAATTACACGCGTTTACCGATAACATACAAAATTTGGAAGTGTTTAAAAATTGCCAACGGAAAAGTATGAGTTAGAATAAAATCTACATGTAATAATTTTTTAAGGTGTTACTTACTTAATTTTACCGAAACATAATTTAAATTAAAAAGTTTAAATCGTGATTTTAATTTATTAATAATATTTAAAACATCATTTTTCTACCTGAAATTTGGTTATCGAGGATATATAAAATGCGGATAAATTATTAATTTCCTATACAACTTAAAGTTAATTATGGGCATGAAAATTGGTGTGGTTATAGTGCATGTGTTTTCATAAATGTATAGGAAAGTCTCTATATATAAAACATAAGGAAGTAACTATAAAGCATTGAAAATAAAAAGGCGGAATGTATAAGTAATCTTGAATTCAAATGCATGTTAATTGTATGCTGTTGCCTGTGGAAAAGTTCCACTCCACACTCATTTGTTTTACTTTGGGGTATTTCGCGATATGGCCTCTGAAACAGAGTCACATTTACCAGTTTAAAATCGAATTATTGTAGTCTACCATGCTACGTCACGATTTCAATCCAGAATACTATCATTCATCAGAAGACTCAGGATAGATTGTCAAATTTCGCAAATTCTCTCACTTATAACAAGTCTACCAAAGAAGTCGAACATCTTGCCGATCTTGTAAGTTATCGAGGATAGCTTTTATAGTGGCCCAATAATCAAAGCTAAAAGGACTTAAATATATTAGATAAAAACAGTTCCATTTAAAACATCGACGGTTAAAACTATTTTTTTTTTAGTCTTGTTTCTCATTCTATGTTCCTATTAATACAGTTTTCAATTTATTCCTATCCGTAAAGTGTTCTTTGAATTATGGCTTTGACATCGTTCACAATTCGACTGAGTCAAACAGCATGGCGCTGCCACAATCTTTTACAATCTTAAAGAATATTGTACTGCGACTATCTTTTTTTGTCTCCGTTGTTCCATTCACAATACAATTCAATCATTGCTGGGAATATAAATATAAAATTAATGCAATATGGCCGCTAATTGATCGCAGCCTTTAACATTATAAATTTCAAATTTTAAGTCAGGGAAAAAAGGAGAAATAACTTTATTTAAATTGTGAGACGACATCTATGACATTGTGTTTCGTTTTTTAAGTCAATGTTCTATTCGTTAAATATCACAATAAGTATGGACTCGTACATTTCTTCGTTGTGTTTTGAACATCTTGTGGTAAAGTACTGAGATACATATATGTACATGATAAGTGTGTAAGCTGACTTACACTCTTATCATGTACCTCACCGACGAGATTGAGTGTGATTTTATATTTTATATTGTTCAAAAGAGTAAACATAAAACATATTGACTTATTGGAAAATTGAAAATCAAATCCAATCCCTGGGGTGAGAAAAAAGGAATGCTAAAATATCTGCGATTTTAATGATTTTTATTCAAAGAAGTATATCAAAGTTAACAAGCAAAAAAATATAAAAATAATAATTCTCAGGGGAAATGGGAAAGATTAATTTTGTACTTTATCATAATATCTATTAAAGTGTTAGTCTTTTTCAGTTTCAACTTATAATAAAGATACCACTTTTTAATAAAATTTGTATTATTATAATTCATGCTTATTTTTTAGATAAAAATAATAAAAGAACTAAAAATAGAATTAGTGATCGCTGAATATTTTTTTTACCTGATATTATATCTTGTATAGATATTTTTGCCCAATTTTAATAGATTTTATACTTAATATTAACTTTATTAATAAAAAATAAATCAGTTATCCAAGATGAAAAAACATGCGCGGCTCATAGTTCGTTAAGTTTTTAACGGATTACAATTATTATTTTATTAATGAAAAAATATATCTCATAGTTGGTTCTATGAAAAATAAAATCAACTTTTACAGTAGAATAACTTATAGACTTTGAAGTTGTAATTCGTATTAAAATTGTACGATTCATGATTTTTTATATGAAAGAAGGAATATCAAAAAATTTTAAATTATTTTAATGTCGTTACTTACATTAGATAAAGATAATAAACTTAACATGTGCCAAAGCAACGAGCGCAATGTTATGAAGTAAAACATATGAAGTAGCCCTGCATTATTTAAGGTTCAGCATATTTTTTTTCTTATTAATTATGAACAGGTAAATTTTTATTCTTTAGTTAAAGTATATTTCTACCGCTCCTATGAAGAGTGATCGAATTACATTTAAATCGCATTTTCATTTTGTATTAATCTCTTACCCAAATTTAATATCTAATCAAGTAATCTGTTCATTAAAGGTACTTCAAAATGTTTAATATCTCTACCTCACCCGCGAAGTTTCGAGTTACCACTGCGGTCAGTCGAAATAAATTTACAAAATTTTAATAAACCAAGGTTTAGATCGTAAAGTACTGCCACATAAACAGATAATTAAATAAAGCAAAATATTTTTGTCGTTTGTAATTTTATTTAATACTTATGTAAAAGAAGACAAGCAATGTAAATTTTAAAACAAAGTGTTTTTCTTTTAGGTTCATCTTTCGAATAAGAATGGTTGTTATTACAGCCACTCGTACTTGGGTTCATAACACTGCTGCTCTTAACTGTGTATGTGTTCTTAGAAAGAAAACACACAACTTAATGTTAAGCGCAAATGTGTAAGCCAAGACGTACCTCTTCTTTTTGAAGTTGTTCATTGTATTTTACCTAAATATTGTGACGTAAGATATAATACTTACAGTATAACCTCATTTCACGTCTATTAAACTTCAATCGTTTTGAAAATAGCCAATTTTAGAGTCCTAGCTGTTATGTCATAAATTAAAGATGCAGACGGCTGTTCTGCTCATAAGTTCAATGTTCAAATTCTAGTCACAGAAGTTTTCTCATTTTAACGAAAACATTCGTACCTACTTGATCGTACATCGGAAACAACAATAGAAAATCGGAGCGATTTTTTTCTGGTGGTCATTCTGTAAGTAAAAACCAGGGGAATATTTAGAATTGTTCTTTTTTTAATTAACACTGGATTTACGGAAATTTTTCATAGTTTTCTTTTTGAGTCTATGGTAATTTAGTTCGTTACTCGATTCTTATATATTAATTATTTATGGTATTTATGGTAGTATGTATACTTATATAATAATGTTGCTAAAATCAACAAAAAAAAATAGGTCCAATGCGTATTAGTACACAGAATTTTTTATCATACGTTGTTCCATCAAAATGACATGTCCGGTAAATCTAGTATTAATATCAGTTATTAGTATATTTATTATAAAATATCAATAATGATATGTAATACATACACTCAGCGGCAACGACAAAGCTATTAAGTAATTAATTTAATTTTTCCTGCAGTTAGTGGTACGAAGTTTGAAAGCGTTAACATAGTTGGAGCGGATCACGTTCAATAACTGTGTAATTATTGTGTAAATATTGTGTAATAAGCTCGTGGACCATTCCCTCCTCATCCGACTTGAAGAGGTGAACGTCACTTTGTAAGTTCATACTATCGTAATCAGCTTATAGATACGTAAACGTAGTAACTAAACGTTAGTTACTACACGTGTGCACACAGTCACTGTGCAATGTTATTACAGTATTACACATGCAATAAAACTATATTGCAGTTTGATCTCCCCTCTAGTAGAAATTTGTGACTAAAGACAGCAATAGGTATCAGTTTGATCGCTTTTCACAGAATATTGATTAAAAATATATAACATTGTATCAAGTACTACAGATGATAGAAATTTAAAAAAATGGTAAAGGCATATCCGTTATTGTTTTGTTATAGAAAAACTTTGATGTGGAAACATTCAGAATTGATTTTTATTTAGAATATATTGTCCACTTATATTCGATACACTTCATAAATTTTGATATAGGTTCTCCAAAAATAAAATGCCCAAATAAAATTGTTCAAAATTTACAATTTTAATAATGCTTTAAAATATTGTATGTAGGTAATTAAACATTTGTGATACATTTTAATTTCGTATAAAAAGACCTATATAAAACTAGTACCGTAAAATATTAAAGAAAAAACTAAAAATAAGATTGGCAATTAATAAAAACAGTTTTAATGAAATGTAAATATATGTTAATTAAAATAATTAACATTAATAATACATTTTCAAATTGAAAGTGATGGAGTAATGCTTGTCCTGAAGCTTCAAATTTTATGCATGTATCTTATGTATAATTTATGTTAAATTTGCATAAGCAGCCTGTAAAAGACTCTAATAGACACACCATGTAAACAATACATTGTCAAGAAACACGGCTTCGCCTTTTTCATGATTAGTCATTTAGTTTCGTTCTTATAATATTGTACAATAAATCTTTTCACGTCCTCACTACAAATATATCCTTAATAAAGTCTTTCGTATTGCATATAATATAGTTAATTACGAAACAATGTATTAAGAAAATAATCAAATGCAAATAAAATAAGTTAATACATTTATTCTTTACTTAACACCCTACCATGGGTTTGGTTACACTGTTGTATGAATACTAAAAAAAATCTATGTTTAAGTTGATGCAATTTTCCAAATGGATTTATATAGAACAGTTAATTTGTCACAAAATTATTAAATGTTATAAATTATTCAGGTGTGAATTTTCGTTTCATTAATGAATATTCAAACCACATAAATAATGTGTCGAAGGCTAGTCACAGTGGCGACTCGATTTAATTACAAAATTCTACATATCACCAATATTAAGTTCAAGCAATACATTTTTAATAGTATATACGAGTACATAATAAATATATATACTTTTTTACTATTTCATAACACTAATGGAATAATTTTTAATGATGTAAAATTAGTTACAAGTCACAAATAGTTGGGCCTTTTTTTATATAGCAAATAAATATATTTCTTGTTAATAGGTCGAAGCCGGTTGGACGTCGATGTAGATCTGAAGTAGTCATTATGCAGAGGTAAGTAAGTTTTCTTTCTAAAACATTTAAGATACAACTAGACTAGTCAAACACGATCAACTATAGTCTGCTAGATCCACACATGTCTATAATAAAAGGTAATTTATTTATTAGTTTTTACTACATAACATAGTTTGTTTACTATTTCTTACCGTGTTTTATTAGTTAAGATATAATTTTGTTAAAAAATCTTTACATTGAATGTGATAATTTATGATTTGAACTATTTCACGTGCATTTTAAATAGAGATGTTTCGGCAACCATAATTAGGCTTTTATTATTTATATTAGTGTAAACTTCTGTATCAGCATGTCATGTTGAAGAGTCTTTTCACAGGTTTACTCGTACGATACGCGAGGTGGACTGGGCTCAGTTGCGCCGCAACGCCCACAACACCTTTACTAAGCTCATCCGAACAAAAGATCCGAGGGAGACAGAGGGTCAAGAACTAAACATTCCAACAAGGCAACGTCTGTCGGTAAGTCATTGATGTGAATATGTAATATAACGTAAATGTCAACTTACGACTTACGGATGGTTTAGTCTCCTTGAATTGGTGCAAAGGTAATATGTGAATGCAGTATGAATTGATTCTAAGGTGGCACTTTGCCTCCTCCAGTATTTAACTGAGCAACGAAATTTCTTACACCCTTTAATCGCAGTGATATATCAGCAATTAAAGATGATCACTTTACAACATCAGATATTGAAGATTAAGTTTTCTCATACACTATATGTTCAAAATAATATTTAATTATCAAGAAGAAAACTGGCGTATTCTATATTACAAAAAAAATGTAGTTATTTTAACTAATTATATTAGAAATGAAAATTAAATATCCGGGTATATATAACATATGCTTATTTTATTTTTAAATTTTTTGAAATGTTAGGTTTGATGGCTCACCATACTGTGGTAAATAAAGTACCAAATGTTTATCTTTAAGCCAGATTCAAAGTGAGAATAATATTTGTTACCGACATGTACCGGTTGTTGTACTGTAACTTGATCTTCATATAACCAAAAAAACGCAGTAGGTTGAATCACAAAATTCCTTGGCATACCTTAGATTAATATGACGTCGGAATTAAAAATATTTCGTGATATGTATCTCAAGTGAGAGAAATGCGAGAAAAAGAAGAGATAAAAGTGGTTAAAATGATAATAATTTTAAAATTGATAGAATTTACTAGAACATAAAAAACTAGAAGGTGACTCAAAAGAAAGTTCACATTTAAAAAATCTATAAAAAATTAAGCAAGGAGTTTATTAAAAAAAATGTTTGTTACATTTTAAAATATTCCTTTTTGAAATTTATTTCATGAAAACGATATCGTCCAAGTGTAAACCTTTACGTTCACGGCATTAATTTAATCGAGCTCTAAAATTTTCTATGATGGCACGGTACGTATTGTCCGTGATGGCTGCCATTTCATGACGGATATTTTTTTTTAATTGTGCTAAGGAAGTCGGTTTGTTGGCATAAAATTTAGATTTGACGTAACCCCACAGGAAAAAAATCAATAGGGGATAAACCGGGATCATGGAGGCCAACTTATGTCACCTCTCCTGGGTATCAATTTGTCAGGAAAAATTTCACGAACTCGTGTGGTAAAGACCTGTTGAACGTGTGTGAAGTTGTTCCGTCCAGCTGGAACCAAGTTCTTTGATTATAACCAGGAAAGTTTTACAGTTCTGGCACGAAGAAGTTGTATAACATCTCCACCACTTTAGGCGAATGTATAGGTTTGTGTTTTAGATTAGTTGCACTCCAGTATCGACGATTTTGTTTGTTTACATTTCCATTGAGATGGAAATTAGCTTCCTCCGAAAATAATATCTAAAACGTTGAAAAGCGCTCAATCATCTTATTTACGAAGTCATGTCTCTGCCCAGCATCCTGAGGTTTTAATTGTTGCACTAATTGAATTTTGTAGGGCTGCCTTTAAATCTTTGTATAAAATGCGGAACAACGACGATCACAAACAAATGTCACCTTTCTTGTGAGACATTCACTATTTGTAATTGGCTATCGATGTTATATTTGTTTAGATCCAATTTTCTATATGTAAGGGACGAGAACCTTATAGGGAATGCGGAGATGACATATTGCTTTTTATATTATACTAAAAACAATAATTATTTATTATTTTTTAATACATACTATTTCATATACTATACAAAGGTGCATTTTTAAATATAATATAACCTTATCTCATTCATTTACTTTTCTAATCAATTGTATTTACTGTGATCCACCCTAACAGCCGAACTTGCTAATACGGCAGATTAAATTAGGGTCACGTACAGTCCTCAACGGATTTCAATCCACGACTATTGATCGATGAGTAAATTGAAAGAAAAACGTAAGAAATCTTAAGATAAGACTAATGGACTTTTATTATATACTTCTATTAGAGTAAAAAAAAAGGTTTTCTATATTTTTGGTCGTATAGAAAATTTATAGTAATTTGTTGTTTTTTAGTTTCGATTTTGTTTCTTGACTTATTGAGTTAAGAATTGACAATTCGTAACGACGTAATCCATGTTTTATTTTATTTATAACACATACAAATATGTATAGGCATTAAAGTCCTCCTGCAGTTCTCGTCCACATTAACTTAAACAAAATTACATAATAGATTACAATCTGCTTAAAATGAGATGCACAAAACTGCCGTAATTATTAATATAGCAGAACAATACTTTCACTATACGTAACAATCTTCTAATATCCAGTGTCTCAAGGTGAATTAATATAGAATACCTACAAGACGCCAAGAAATCATTATCGTTGTTTGAGGGCCTAATACGAACGTCCCGATGTATTTGAAAGAAAACAGGAAGTATTAAATTCACTTTATTAACATATTGGCACATAAGTACCAATTACTTAACATTGAAGGTTAAATCAGTCGTATCTAGAAGACTTTTTATACAAGTATAAAGCTTCCTTTCAACATATCGACTTATACGTTTTATAGTCCAGATTTTTATGTGAAACAAAATTTTAACGATTTCATGTTTCCATTAATACGTTCTCAATTTTGTGTTGTTGTAATGAAAGACATTACTTTTCGCGCTACTTGCATACCTCACGTAGGCGCTTCTTTTAGTTACATTACTAAACACGTCTCGTAGCTAGGCGGCCCTACAACAAGACTTCGTGCTGCTACGGATTCAGGTAATTTGATAACTATTATAATTGCTTCAAGGTACTGTTATATAACTTAGGCATCAAATTTAAATTTTTACATAAAGATTTTAAATGTTTTTTTTTCTTATTTTATTATTTTAATATCTGTCCTCCATTAAACGATTGTTAAATACAGACTTTTTTCTATTAAACTTGGATTTTATTAATTGTCACTATAAATAACTATTTACTTGCAATTATCAAGGTATGCTTTTTATAATGTGAATGAAGAGTACTACGTATAGTAAAATTTGTACTGTGATTATAACTGACACGCACCTATGGTAAAAACATACATAACGTGTAGTTTATTAGTATTTTGTAAAGAGCAATGCATATTTTTGCTAATAGAAACGCTGGAAATTAAGAAAACACTCTAAATATTTTTATGAGGTTGATGATACGATATATTATAATATTTGAATGATCAAAATTTCACCGAAAATACAGAATGATATTTTGTAAAGAGGTAACGGATAATTCTTTTTAGCGTGATCATTATTCATTTTCTACAGGAACAATAATTTTTTAACAATTAAAAGAACACACTCATTCACTAATTAAATATCAAGACCATAGGTTTTAATGTAAATTCGATATGCAATTACTTTGCCGCTGTACTGTAGATTTTAGTCATAATATTGTAAACAAATCTACTTTTACGAGTTGTGTAATCTGTATTGTGTGAACACGCTTCATTAAGGGCCCCATTGTCACTTAACATCAGATGAAATCGAGGCCAAGTGTTAGAAGTTCATAAACGGTAAAAAAAAATCATAACGAATGTATTAACAGCCAGCACTGTGAAAAGCTATTTTTTTCACTTAAAGTTATCTTTAAGGGTTATTATTTTAGCGGTTAATATGGCAAGAAGGGTTGAAAATATATTTTACACTTCCCTATATTCAAGTTGCGTTTAAGTCGAACGCGCTCCTTGTAATTGGTCACGCTTCTATAAGCGTTATTTATAAACTTCATCCGCGTAAGGCGGTGACCTAGTTCAGTAAAGGCTATATTTGTAATAAAATTTTTCATATATTTCACGCTAATTTTTTTTTAATCTTATTCGTGGAACTAATGAGTAAATAAAAGTAGCGGTTTACTGCCATACAACCCTGAAAGTCCGGCATATACTATTTAACCAAAATAGTACACTAAAATTAATAAATCGCAATTGGTACAAAGTTTAAACACGACCATAGAAAGAAACACGAAAAAATCACGTGATGTATTCATTTTTTTATGTAGATGCATATATAAGTGCTCGGACTCGCTTTGCAGGCACGGCTATGGTTATTAATAAATAACCTTGATTATGTTAATATAAATTCAAAGAAATATTTTAACATTTACGTACTTTTTCTCTTTTCCTCAACTGAACGCTGTAAGATTATACGTTTTTTTATAATACATGTCTTTCAAATTGTAAGGAATACATTTTATTTCACGAACATATAAACACAAGAACATTTTCTACGGAAGGATATTTATTATTTATAACATGTAAACCTTAATACAAAAAAGAAAAAATAATTCAAAAGAAACTTCTTTATGTCCCCTTCACAATTTATTAATAAAAAGTTACGGTTTGGTCATAATCGTATTTGCCGTTAGCATTAATTCAATATGAATCAAACTTGATACATCGACTATTTTTTTGGTTCTCGAAAATCTTCTGAAGACTGAACGTTTATTTGTGTTATTTTTGTGTAATGTAAAAATAACTTAACTTAATTATTTCTTATTATGTTTAGATACAACTACACATAGAATAGTTTTTCCTTAGTTTAAATTTTATTTCTTTTTTTTAATATTATGTAAATATATATAATTTGTTAAACGGTTACAAGTGACATAGCAGTGACGTCTTATCTCCTGGTGAGAACATAAATGGCTTAGCCGATAGTTTTCCTTTATAAATAAATAAATTATGTATAAGTTTAACAGCTAGGTAAATCATTGCGAGTTGTTACAATATTCTACCTATACAAATTACCAAGTCACTTGAGGGTATTGATACGTATTGACATAAAACTATTTCACTACACATATAATATTTTTTAATTAATTATAATTCATAAGTAAATGTTATATATGTATATATATATACATATATAACAT